>NNCF01126916.1:200391-215273 GCA_002313205.1 Laupala kohalensis | reverse complement strand
AAATACACCCTCTTGATGTTGTACAGGTGCAAAAAGACCGAGTTCCACTAAAGTCTTGTTAACCATGGTGATACACTTTTCCTCCAAAATAATCAAAGTTTTATTAAAAATGTCGGAGTTAAACGTAATATCCAGAGACGCGGGAGCTATGGGTTTTCTGGAAATGGCGGCTGAAACGGACATCTGAGCTGTGTACGTGGGGTTCAAAATTCCCAATATCAGCAACCCCCATATCCGCAGCCGCCGCCCTCGCTGAGGAAGCCAGCTATTGCCTTGCGGTGACTGGTACCACGTCAGAATTGTTTGGCGTATAGTTGTCAGGTGAGCGAACGCGGAGAACTCTAATAGTGGGGAGCTGGAGTGGTCGAGGACGAGGAAAACCTCCCGACGACTGGGCGTCACTTGGCGCTTCTTCGAAAATGAGGATGGGGAAAATCTTCCCTCCCTACCACTCCCCGCCCCCAGAGAATCCCAGAGGGTTCTCTCCGCCGACGACGACTAAGCAGGGCTAACCGCCACCAACATGTCTGTTGTTGCCACTCCTACCGAAGTTTCAACAGTCGCAACCATGCCCACCGTCATCACGCCTTCCGCCTCTCCAGCACTTCCGCCGCCCTCGTGTGTACCCGCGCCGGTCGCCACCAACGATGCCACGTACATGGAAACGCCAGCCGATGCCACCGCGGCTGACTGGGCCACCGCGCATGCTGCAACCCTAGACGCCGCCGCCACCCCGGCCGCCGCAACCACACAAGCAGTTACAGGACCGTCCGTCACTGCAGCTTCTGTTACCGCTACATCCGCTACGGAGGTGCCGGCCGCCGTCCAACAGGTCGCCCCCAACAGAATCATCGTTCCGGAGCAGCGGCACCTAGTCGTGAAGCGCCTCAGGAAGTCCTGCCAGCAACTCCACAACGCAAAGTGGCTGCAATGCATGGATCAGGGCCGCTCCGGTGAAGCTCTGAGCCGGAGCTGCCGTACGAGCAGCCACTTCATGGAAGGGGGCTGCGAATATAAAACCTTGCGCATCGCGCGCGAGTAAACGTGCTGCGAGGGCNACGTAGTTCTTAAATTCGAAACCTGTCTCTTATACACATCTAGATGTGTATAAGAGACAGGTGTAGGGCAATGGGTGCTGCGATGCAACGGGGTTGCCGATGCGGGAAACCTTGGTACATGTGCTGATCAACTGCCTGACTCACGAAACCCAGTGGATGCTGTACCATCACAAGATTGTGGCAGCCCTCAAAGGCCCAGCGCTGGGTTCCGGTCATCATATTCTGGGGAAGTCCCGTGCCTTCATGGCGGACCAACTGAAGCCTGACTTAGTGGTCGGCAAGGGGGACAACTAATTCTAATCTTCGAAGTCTCCGTCTCCTTCACCGGTTGAGGGAGTCCTAGACAGGGTGGGCGCGGAGAAATTGAAAAAAATATTAAATACTTTGCGCACATTTCTTAGGTCCGAAGACCGAAGTGATCCCGGTCGTGAAAGGATCGCTGTGCCAATAGACTCCGGAGAACAACGCCGCTCTCAAGAAAATCTGCTGCAACAAGCGGTTTTGCAGGGCTCTCTTTGAGAAGATGGACCTTGATGTGCTCAACTCATCACGATCAATCTTTTACAAGCACATCGGGGACCAGGGACTTGCCGATCCGGAGTTCGTTCGGTGTGAGCGCGTTGCTGCCACCTGCCACGCTCCATAACTACCAAAAATCCAAGAAGACGTCTTGGATCGCTACTTGGCTGAGGAAGCTGAAGAACACCAGATGATGACAACGCGGAAGAAACGTGAAGACACAGAAAAAGAAGAGGGCTTCGGGTGCCCCCGCATAATTGGAGTGCGCCAGCTGTGTATGAGAAAGAAGTGCTTGTGATTCTTGGATTGTTCTTGAGTTTTCCCACAGGGTCTTGAATATGCTTATCCCAGTGAAAAATACGCCCCATTGGACCTACACAGAGAAAGATAGGATACAAGTAGCACCACGTACGCACACGCGGCATTCGTCTTTCAATGTTGCTGATAGTTAGGTTTGATTTTTCTAGTTTAAAAAATGTATTTAAATCTTTACCGACTACTTTGAAACAATTGATTGTGAGTAATCTACAAATTCGCCTATAGCATGCACTACTATTTGTATAATGATTTCACTTGCAAATATGTAAATGACCCACTGGGAATAGTGTCATTAATATTGCCGTTGTTATGAATCTGGAATGTTGATTACATTAGTTATTGTGGGAGCGTAAGTCGAATAATGATATTTGCACACAAAAGAGCAATAATATTTATTGACACAACGCGAACATTTAATAGCATCGAAGGTGCCGTCGTGTAGGCAGCCCTTCTCTGCGATACTACTCTTCTCTTCGCATGGGAGCGACGCGCTTTTCCTTGCTTCCCACTCCCGTCCTCGGTGGGAAGTGAAAGGTCTCAGAATTTAGGGCGCATTCACTTGTGGCGATTCATCCGGAAGCCACAATATGACTAATTTTTGGAAATATAAATTGATAACTGTGTGCATTTGTTAAATAATTGTTTTACATGTATTGAAAGTGAAGAGGATACCTAAGGTGACATACTCTTACGATAATAGATAGTGCTTCCTAATTCCTGCCTGGCGGAAGTTCATGCGAACACAGAGTTCATGCGACTTCAATAATAAATGCATATTTATTTAAAATGGGATTAATTGACGGCAGGACATATATTTGTGGCCATGGGGATGAGAGAGTAGACTATATAACATACGAATGTGAGGTAAACAATGAATAACGGAAATGAATTATAGACCTAATGAAGATAACTGGAGCGGTCAATACATCAATGTGATGTAATGTAATTGGTACTCAAACGAATTATGATAAACTTCAAGAGATTATGATGGAACTGATTACAATACGTAGTGACCAAGAGAACGAGGACTTAGACTAAGTGGCGTAATAACGAAATACAGAGCAAACGTCACATCACATAAAATGACAATTAAAATCATACCATGAATATTATGAACGGGAAATAAATAAAGAAAAGATTTTCCAGAGTAATGACCAAGAGTCCAGGAACCGGGTAACTAAAGAAATAAAATGAAAAAAATGTATTTAAAGTAAAGTTAACACAGTAGATATTATTATAAGCATCAAATTTTGTTTTCTTTATGCAGAGGGCGCTCATCATGATTTTTCGTTAGGGTGCCGGAATATTAAATCCACCTGCCGTGGGACCCTTGATCGGAATTGATGGGATAGTCACTTGCTTGCTTCCGGAGAGTTTATTGCTCTCCACGTGGTCATATGCAGTTTGTTATTTCTACAATATTTATTTATTGCTTTATATAACTGATTGTTTGCAGCCAGAGCCTTCACACTTGACCGATGTCATGGTGGCTGATACGACGAGGCGTGTCTCGGTCTTGCGTTTTATTGTAGCTAATGAAATAGTGTTACAGGAGTAGTGGCCACTCCCAAACCCATTTTTTGTTTTCATTGTAGAAGCAACTGTGGACCAAATGCGCGGGAAAACCACTTAAATCACTTCAACAGATCTTACTTTCTAATTTTGACGCAACCATTGAAAGAAGATTTAAAAAATTCTTTTAAAATTATATCTCAATAGAAAAAATAAATGAGTTCTTCTTGTTTTATTAATGTAAACTTCTTCAACAAAATGTTCTTGACCCTGCGACACTCGCGCATGTTTCTCGAGTCTCGTGTATCCCTCAGATATATCTCGTTTATATATGCTTCTTTAATAGCAAAACTCTCATAAAACTCTTATAATGAATGTCTAAGGAAAGGATGCTCTTTAAAAACATTTATTTATTTATATTTCGTTATCATGCTCTTTAATGAAGTTAAGGCTGCGAAGGACAGCATAATGTGCCAGAAAAAAAGAGTATCGTGCATCTGAGAGATACATGCGAGTACTTCAGGTTAAAATGTATTTGTATTTGTCTTTTATTTTTCTCCGTTCTATTGCGTGGTAGTCATGTTTTTTTTTCTGTTTTTACTAAAATAAGAAATAATTATAGATAAGCAAGAAATTATTATCTCTTAATCTTAATCTGTATAATGATAATAAACTAACTTTTATCCATAATCATTCTGTCCTGCGCCGAGAATTTGTATTTGAAAAAGATCATGAAGGTGATTAAGTTTGGAAGGGTTACGATGGGTAAAAATACTTTCACCGTTTATTAATAATACCTTATATATTTTATTTATGTTCTGTGTTTAGCTTGGTACATTATTAATTTGGCGTCTTATAATAATATTTGATTCTTAGATAATTTAGAACTTTGGCCCCCTGCGGGTGTTTGATTCGTCCACCTCCAGCGGTGTACCTCTGTATTCATTACGTCGTGGAAACTGCAAAGACCACTGCAACGCCAACTTCTTAATTTCACGAGTGTGCTGTGTAAATTAGTCATGTAACGTTGGAAAAGTTTTATTAACACAGAATTACCACATATATTGCTCAAGTTTTAATTATCCATCTTTACTATTTTTTTCATAATAAAAGATACCGATATTTTTACGATTGTAAAAGAATGCTGTGACTTATCGATCAAGAGACCCGGTCTGGTCTCACCGCTAATTTCTCACTCCATAGCAACGCGACGGCCGGGTTTATATACGCCCAGTAACTAGGTTCTGAAGCTTAAAATTGAGTTTTTTTCAACAATTACGTTAACATTTGAATTCAAACTCTTAGGAAATACTAAGTATTCATCGACACATCCGATCATATTCGTTTCACCTCATTTTTCATTGCTATTCTATTTTTATTCGACTTTTTCTTACGATGAATCGCGATAACCTTTCTCTAATTTTTGTTCAAGGCATGAAAACTTGGGTCTCCGTTTTCTGTCACCACGCAGCACCTCGGTCAGTGTCTTGGGTTTCCTCTACAAGGCAAAGATGGCAATATTGGTGCATGTTTATAAAAATGTTTTTGTTCATAGCGGCACTTTAGAATTAGTATTAGTGATTGGAGCATGAGCCGTACCCCGAAAGCATTCTGGTAGCAAAGAGAGAAGAAGGTATCTTGATTTTAATAATTAAAAGATTTTTGACATGGGTTACCATGATTTTGTATCAAAACAAGCAATGAATCAACGGACATACAAATATTAATTGTTTTACAAAGAAATGACACAAAAACACGTTCCCTAATAATCCCGCCAAAAATATAATCTAAACACACAAGAAATCAATGGACATATACGTAAAATATTTAATACTAAAACTTACAACTAAACTCATGACATTAATTTAAAGATAAAAGAGGCATGATTATGTACAACAAGGTTCAGTTAAATGTTATTGAATTCGTCAATGAAGGCAAGTTAAATTGATTACGAAAGATCATACTGTTCGTTAGATTTTCACTGGCCAGTGAAAGGTATGTGAGATCATAGTTACGTTCTTGTAGCGTATGCCGACGCTCAGTTGGCATACAGCGGCCCTGGCCGTTGGAAAATGCAGGAGGCAGCCACTGTGTGTAGATCTATCAATAATATTTAAAGTTTATATGATCACAGTTTCCTTGATCACCATAAAACTATATTCACGACAGTTCCAGATGGTCGCATCACTTGATTGAAGGAAATGTATAGTTTTACCTCACGCACAACACGCTTCGCAAAATGTTCATGACGGACGCAGTTATGACCCGATGTTGACTCGACGAAGTCTGAAGAGAGTGTCATGATTGAGCTAATGAAGCTTCCTCACCAATTCGAGGGAACACACTCCCGCGCAAATACATTATTATTGGATTGTTCGTGTGAAAATTAAAGAATTTGATACAAATTAAAGAATTGATTCAGTTACATTAAAATTAGAAAACTGACATTCAGAATTTATGTGACGAATCTCCTTGTAATGAATTGGTAATTATGTATATTTTATCGTCATGAAATGTCTTGGTGAGTATTGAGCTCTCTAGTGGAAGGTTGACGTACTTAAGCCTTTTAGATCTATTGATAGTATTAAGTATTATTAGCTTCTGGTGGAAATACACAAGTGATATCTATCAACACACCATTGAATACATGTACTAACACATCATAAGCGCATGTAACACAAAATAAAAATATATGATCAATTATACGTTAATTTCCATATAGTTTAAAAACAATATTTGGCTTTAAACTGTTCACAAAAGCTATGTGTAAACATGAGACGAATATTTGTACACTTTCTCGGATATGTCCCGGCAGTAACTCGAAGAACAGTCTATAATTAATATATAGAAATCCGAATACATTGCTTTTCGCGTACAAAACTCGTGGGTTCAGAGGCATTCTTATTTTGTCTTCAGTTTGAAATTAGCGCGTGACATACCTTGAGCAAAATTAAGGTTTTGAAATGATTAATTAATAATGAAGGACACGTAGTTCTTAAATTCGAAACTTTTCTTTGTTTCGCGAGGATCGTATTTTTAGAAATTATTACGAGGACCCAGAGCAAATATTGACTCTAACGGCTACACAAAATAAAAGTGTATTCAGTTTCAAAGCATTGTTGAATTAAAAGCATTAATCTTTTTTCTGAGTGATCAATCCAATAAATTGCACCATCACGTAACGTACCAAGAAAATTGATTCTATCACAACTTAATACGAAATACATGAAATATATTCTTCATATACAATATTATTCTTTTCTATATATTGTAATTCTATAAAGTTCTAATGTTTATCGTTAGATATAATGAAATTGGTAACTATCAATATTTTTATCAAACTGAAATTTTGTCGCATTACTCAGGATTTGTTCATGCATTCCTTCGAAGTGCTCACATCAAATTGCTTCGATTCGTTATTAATTAGTATTTTATAAAAACGATGAACTTTACATTCAATTAAATATACATTTATATAACACATACGAATTCTCGTAGTACTATCATTTGCGTAATAAACCCAACAAACAGAACTGTAAATTTGTTAGCATGGCTGCTGAAATGAGTTCCATATGGAAATAACTGAAGTGAGTGAAAATGAGTTCCAGTTATTAAGGAGAGAAGCAATCAAATGACCGCCAAATTTCAATATGAACATCTGGTCTATAAATGAAAGATTAATACATCCCAAGGTCTAATAATAACAGTGAATAAAAATGAATTGACGCAGAATCGAGGTAGCTGTCCCCAAATATTGGAGGTGTATGGAAAAGTTATGGAACGAATATTTTGAACTTCGTGATATACATTACTGATCATAATTCTGTTTGTTACATTGAATTGCCGAATGACGTGAGAAAAAAGATTTAAGATACCAAACGAAAGATTTATATACGCGTCACACGACATACACAAACATATTTCTAAAAATAATGGGAATAATTCTTTCACTGCCAAAACTTAAAACTGTAGGTGACGTTTCATATTATTATGGAGTTTGTTCTACACATTTACCTTACACTACGATTTGATTTCATTCATCAAAATGAGTTTTCTTCGTCTCCTTTGAATTGTATGTGTAGAAATGGAAATATGTAATATCATGAAAAGTCGCATTCAGAAAATTAGATGTTGACCTGTTTTGCTTCAACTCCGACAACTTGACTTTCTGTGACTGAGCGATGACACCGGAAAGTTCAAGCGCAGTGTTATCGTCTTTTCTTTCCATGTCGACAACTCTCGCAGTTTCGAGCTTTCTGAAGTTTCCCCGTTTGTCACCCAGGTTGATCTATCTCGAAAGAAGTGTGTGGCGTGAAAACAACTTGAGTAAGATATGTCTGGAAACATTCGCGACGTATTGTTTGCTTATTAATTCTTTGTGACACAATATGTCTGGAGTGAAGAATTATTGGAGAACAAAAACCCTTGAATCATTTCAGCACTTGAAATATTCTCAAGTTACTCTTTCTTTAAAGCATACAAAACATCAGGAGTCACAGGTTTATATTAATATGTACAGAACACGTCTGCTCGGGTTTTTATGTTCATAATTCAGGAAAAGTGAAAATTCTGCACGGATGGATCATTTGGTTTCAGGAGTATTTTTATCTCTGTGAGAAAACGAGACTGCGAGCTACCGTTAAAAAAGGCGAGTTAAGTCAAGCGTTGGTCACACTAGCCACAATCTTTCACCGACCCTCCCACCCGATGTCTATTCTCCTGACTGCCGTGTCCCTTCCCAAAGGCTAATTTTTCGACGGCATGGCAACGGCTACCCAAATCTGTTTCTCTTTCACTGAGCATAGCACACGCGTTCAATTTTTTATGCTTCTCGTTGTTCACGTTTTTCAACTTCCTGGCACCGCTTGCGTTTTTTATCTCACGTACTGGAGAACGTTTTGCCCCGTTTCCTCTTTGCAATGGAAGTAACCCCCCCCCCCCCCCAACGCCTTAGTTCCCCTATTTCTCTGTTCTCCAAGCACTGTCTTTTATTTTGAGCACTTTCTGCTCTCTTCTCGTTCTGCGTTTCTTCCACTTCTTGTGTCTATTTTCCTTCGTTTTGCATCATCGTTCGCTTTTTCTTTGATATTGATACAATTCTAGTTTTCCTTCAAATATTTGAAAATAATCACCCTTTTGGGGGGAGGGATGAAACATAAGCTGCATAACGAATAATTTCTTTCACGAGTATTACAGAATAAGTCTTAATTCATTATTTTGCTGCCTCCTTCCGAGCAATTTTGTCCAAAACTGGCAATGATCAGTTTCTTGTGTCTTCATGCAGGGATTTATTCTTGAATTATTATAAGTGTGTTTACCTAAAGCGTACACTACTATAAAATAATTAGGAGGTGCTATTCTGCCTCTAAAGATAATATTCCTAATACTACATAATAATGCGTTCATCTAAAAGAGTCTGCGTATTCTCTCATTTTCCTGCAAATGTCCTATTCATCTCCCATCTTCTGACTAATTTCAATGTATTCAACATTATTCATTTTATTTCGTTCTTCTTTTCGTTCTTTTTCCTAAAGTCTGCACACTCTAGAGAAGAATAACATTCAATTTGTGTCGGTTTCTTAATTCAAACTACATGCCTCCCTGCATGTGGGGGTATTTTAACGCTTCTTCCTCCATTTGTCACGTTCCCACTCCTCCTCCTTCATCATCGCCTACCCCTCCTCTCCTTCCGACGCCAGTTCCATCGCTGGAGGCGGGGAGCGTCTCTTCATCGCATTGGTCGGCGCCGTTTCCTTTCATTTCCGCGCACGTCCTCGACACGCTAACTGATTTGGTCGAGCGGTGGCAACATTGCACGAAGCGCTGGCGGTGGCGCAGGAGACGGCAACCGGGGCAACTACTTTGGAAGGGGAATTTCAGCCCTGATGGTAAAATAGTCCTGGTAATGGAGTAATAGGAGGATCCTTTAGTAAATCCTGGAATTGATTAGTTTTGGTGATGAAATTGATGTAAAAAAGGATGGAAATTCTTAACATTGAAGAGACTAGTGATTTCTCTCTAGTAGTTGCGGTGACGAGAACTGGAATTCAAAATGGCTGCTGTTGTATAACACAAGGTTCGTCTTTTTTATCTGAAAATGACAATATATTAGTATCAAAGATCCGAAATAATACCAATAGACGGAAAAAATGTGCAGTAAGCGTGCGCTGGAGCATGTTTCGTTACGTGGTTCTTTCGCCATTCTGGGAGCACTCGAACGATTGTTTTTTTTTTTTCACGCGGCGAATAAACACTCGACAGGCGTACGTGCCACATACTGTGCTACTTTTGGTAGTGCAGGGGATTTCTGCTCTGATTTCCGAATTTTAACTTTGTGATGTGCTTTTATTTCGAAGCTCGTCTTTTCAATGGCACGTGCTCACACTGCGAAAAGTTTTTGAATATATTATTATTTCTACAGTACTTGTGCCATTCAAGTACCATTTTTTAAATTTTAAATCTCAAAATGTTCAATCAATATAATTTTTTAAATTGAATACAACAACATAAAAACCATTTATTTAAGTTGGAAGAAACAATTTCTCGAAGGCCAACTTTGATTCATTCTTGATAACATAACTTTTAATTGTTTATTTGTATTTAATTTCATTCAATCAACTCACTTCGCTCCAGTGAGAGCATTTTTACATCGGACGTACTGGTGGGAGACACCCCCAGACGCAATTAAGGGCTTCACCTTAGCCATGTTCCATTAATCGATACCTCACTCAAAAATGTACCTTTACCAATAATTTCCTCAATCAATTATATTGAACTGTATTTAATTCTCCTCTTAACAATTATTATATAATCAAGATAAAAATATAATTTTAAACTTACATTTGATAGATGAATCCCACTTATTTTGTTCTGTTTTTTGAACATAAAACATGTTATGAACGTAGCATATCGGAAATATTTATGAAACACAAGCGAGTTTGAAATTACGCACTGATAGAAAAGCTATCGAGTATTTACAATATCATATTATCACATGTTTGTACGACTTTTGCTTTTTTGTAAATACATTTTGAGTTTATATTTAATTTTAATATCATGTTCAATAGGTTTCTAATTATGTTCTTTGTTATAATTTGTTACACTGGACGATGACTCAAACATAGAGTCGAAACGTTGTGTTCTAAAAAAAGTACAAAATAAATTGTATTCGTACATCAAAAGGGCATAAGTCTAAAATCTATATACATTTATAATAATTTATCTATTACATCTTGACTGTATTTAATATTTGAATTATTGAATACATGTATTGCAAATACATACTGCAAAATGTGTCAACGTATATCAAAATATTTGCATTCCAGCTTACAAATATTTGCATAGTCTAAAAAATTGTTATGAGACATTATTATAGTTCATAAGTCAACAATTTCAGTAGGCGAAAATAATACATTTGACTATACTCGTAGGGCAGCTAAGGGTAATTTCATTTTAAGTTGATATAGTGTGTCTAACATCAATAAAATTGTGATTCTGCTCATATTTCAGTGAAGGTCTACGCGATGAAACAATTTTCTTACTCCTTGAGTGTATTACACACTCCAAAAATTCGACGTGAATAGTCAACCATTACCTACATGGATTAAAATGTCAATAATCAATATTCCCATTCATGCTTCATATATTCAAAAGATTTCCTTTAAACGGGCGTACTGGAAAAATACAGATCATTTAAAATTAATTAATTGAATGAAATTGATTGTCTAAAATTGTGACACGTAGACTCAACAAGTTTAATAGTGAATTTAATAGGAATAATAATAATAGTAATAATAATAATAGTAATAATAATAAAAGTAATAATAATAATAATTATTATTATTATTATTAGAGAATAAAAAAACCTCAACTATATAGAACATTTATCCAATTCTCAACAATGTATTATTAACTATCAAAACTATTATGTTGATTATTCGGTTGATGAGTCATTTTCATGAAGCTGGGATGTGCGTATGCCACCACAGTGAACTAGCGAACTCATGAAATACTCATAATAATTCGTCGATCAATCTCCATGAAGATTTGGTGACTCAACGAGTGAGTGGTTTTGTCGACAGGTGAGGCTTATCTTCCACATTTAAATAAACATGCTCGCAATTTGGAAAAATACTCTTGAAACTTGAAACTCTTTAATACTCTTGAAACTTTAAAAAATTATTGTTGATTATTGAATTTCTTTTTTTTTTTTTTTTTTGTATTTCTCGTAACAAGTTTCTTTGTAAATGTTTATATATTTCGTTCACACATCATTTATACAAATACTCTGAAGAAATACTTCGTATTAAGGTTATTCTTTACCGCTCTATTTTTATGTTAATTATCTGAAAAACATTTATTGAATAGACAAGTATTATCATTTATTGCAGGGATCTAATGAACTTGCCGTTGACGAGCCCTAAAGTCTCACACACACAAAATCATTCATTTCACAGTGAGAGATTTTTTATTTTTTCAAAATCAATTTAGGAAAGATATTCGACAAAACGAAAACTTCAGTTAATTTGTTTTCAAGTCTTGAATTTCGAACTACATAGGTCCAAATTGTAATCGTCTTCAAATCTGGAATTGCATAAGGAAGCCAATTATAAACTTACTCTGTACTTTCAGAAAGAGATTTCCGCTCGGGAAGAGTATTGAGTGAAAGTCTCATTCATTTGTTCTCTTTAAAACTCAGTGAAAAAAAACTACTTTAAAAAAGCGAGAGTTTCGTTATTAGTTCGCTAGGTTGTAATGACTTAGAGTTAAAGATTTACTTAGTCTTCCAGCATGTCAAAAAATGATTAAAGGATGTAATTTATTGTGGTTGTGGAAGTTAATTTCTTCCCTTTATTTTCACATTTTTGCACCAGAAATATATATTTCATGTAGACCTAGAACCTCTTGTTCAAACTAATATTCTAAAGGTGACCAGTCTTCCCCATGAATCATTATTAATGCGCATTAGCTTGATGTACAAGAACCATCATGATATTGTATTATTATGTGGGGTTCTTATAATAAAACAAAGGTACCAAGATTGATAGAAAACAAATGAGATACACAAAATGATTCAAATCAGGATTTTAGTATTAACTTCCGTAGTGCACATGTGATAGTAGAGTAATGTTAGTCTGGATAAAATTCTAATATAATTTGGTTTGTGATATATGCATTAAAATATGTTTTTCATAAGAAAATGCATGATTTTTCCATTGCATAAAATTCATGATTTTCCGCATTAAAACTTCGTTTCTGTAAACTAAAAAATAATAATTTATATTTGGACCTTTTTTCTGCCTTATACTTTTTTGAATTGTGAGTATTTATCACAAGTTGTATTTGACTCTCGAAGTAAAATTATAATCTGTGTTTATGTTTAGGTAATTCCCTGCCCAAGAATATAAAAGACATTATGAAATTGAATATCTTCAAATCCGCGGTTAAAAACTACCTCCTGCACCACTGCTTCTACACTGTAAAAGAATTTATTGATTTTAATAAAAGTTAAATCCGTCTTGTACTTTATCACGCCATTGCTGTAACACTTTTTAAATAACTTACAACAATTTCAAAAACTATTTTCTTGCATGATTGTGTCGCCGTATGGCTCATATTAATTTAGTTTTATGTGTACTCAACTTTGGCACGGTTGTGTACATAAATTCTGTAGCCCCATCCTGGCCCGGGTTTTTCTCCGTTTTTCTTTCGGGTAGAGGCGGATTTCTTATACAGGTTCTCTAGGCTTTGTCTACGGGCGTGTTTATTGTAACAGTAAATCGTGAATTTAGTGTTTTTTCAACTCTTATGATTTTTAAACACCATACTCAGAATAATCTATAGTTCGATAATAACTTGTACATGTAAATTTACAAACATATTTGCGTTAAATTACAAACATATTGACATTATATATGTATTATAACTCGCAGCTAACTTTTTATCTTATCTAGGAACTTTTGCTGAAATTTTTGAATCCGCCTCTGCCTTAGGGCCCTTGATCGGAATTGATGGGATGGTCCCTTGCTTGCTTCCGGAGAGTAAATTAGTTTATTGTCCTCCACGTGGTCATACGCAGTTTGTACTGTTTTTTGACAATAAATTTATTATTAAATTTATTATTTTAATCCTTAAAACCGGTAAATTTTTGTGCTAGTAGTTAAGAGAAAATGTAACCTACAATTTTCACTATTTTGTAGAGCACATGCCAAAATCAAATGGCTTTGAAATAATAACAACCTCACCCTCTGACGAGTGGGCCAGGTTTCTTGCTGTAATCAACTCGAAATTTTTTTCTCAAATTCATTTTCTTTTACTGTAGCTTAAAGTATATTGAGAGTGTTATTTACCTCCCGAGTGTTAATATCGAAGAACTGTACCTGATGCACATAAAAGCTTAACGAACACGCCCGGATGTCCAACCAGCCGGAACTGCATATCCAATGAGACATCGGCGACATCATCATCCCCTCTATAGGAGGAGGCGACTTGCACGGTGGAGGTGCACCTAAACAGCAGTATTACAACGAGTAGTAACAGTAGAAGCAGTGGCAGCAGTAGCCGTAATAGTAGCGAGCAGCGCAGAACGACAGTGAGACGGCGGGCGAAGCACTGTCATAGTAAGCGGCAACGCGCTTCGGGTAGTCGCGTCACTGCGGAAATGGCCAAAATGCTCGAGATACGTTGTATTTGTAAGTTGTCGTTGCAATGTTTATGAATGTTCATTTTTACAAATTATTAATAAATGGATTTTTTGTCACCATTGTGCAGAATCATTTCTTTTAGTGTCTAATTGAAAATGGTGTGATGTCTTATTAGTAGGTCTAGACAGGAAAGTTCATCCCAAATAATGGCTCCCAAACAGGAACCAGAGAGGCATTTGTGATTTCTAAAAATTGTTGATCCACATGTTTAATAGTTTTTCATGTGGAATTGAAATAAGAAAGTTCATCTCAATGTACATGGAAAAAATATTCCAAAATCCAGTGACAGAACCATGACACCTCTAAGTTTCCTTGCAAGATCCAGAAGTGAGCTCATCCCTGGCGAAAATTTTCCTCAGAGTGTGAAAAAAACGTGAAAGAAGCGTGGAATAATAGTTGCTGGGATGTAAATGAATTGAATCATTGAAATCGGAGAGTGAAGTGGGAATGTGTGTGCGAAGTATGAATTACCTGAGAGCGTACATTCACTTACGAGAACCTCACATGTCGTATCTATTGAAGTGTAAATGTGCAAATAAATTTTAAATTCAATTATAATTAACAATTTGTTTATACCCGAGGAAGTGTGGTTTTATGCGTTGATCACGCATTTCTGTCACTCCATAGAAACATTTTTCCAGGGGCAACAGACACAATTGGCTTTAGAATAATATCCCTATATAATAGAACTCTCTCTCTCTCTCTCTCTCTCTCTATATATATATATATATATATATATATATATATATATATATATATATATATATATATA
>NNCF01126916.1:161959-200309 GCA_002313205.1 Laupala kohalensis | reverse complement strand
AGCAAGCAAGGGACCATCCCATCAATTCCGATCAAGGGCCCTAAGGCAGAGGCGGATTCAAAAAAAATTCAGCAAAAATTCCTAGATAAGATAAAAAGTTAGCTGCGAGTTATAATACTAATAGAATATCAATATGTTTATAATTTTAAGCAAAAAATTACATGTACAAGATATTATCGAACTATAGATTATTCTGAGTATAGTGTTTAAAAATCATAAGAATTGTTTCATTTAACCATCATTTTTTCATGTTCATCTACGCATGAAAAACGAGATGCATAACTTAATTCATTACATGAACACAGGTCATGGTCCCATGTAATCACAAATGCAACTGTTTGTGAGATGGATGGAAGTTATGAGTTTTTATCAATACGTAGGATGGCCTTCTTGTGGAGTAGTCTGGTATTCTCTTACAGCTCTGAAGACAATGTATGTAATCGTAATGTCGGAAAATAGTGTTTTTATTGTTTAACCTATTCTCAACAACCATTATCCAGTGTACTATAGAAGATATACATTACATTTAAAAATTACCTCGTATCAATGTAAAAACGAGATACAACAATAACGCGTAGAGTTTGTGATGTAATACATCATATCATTTAGCAAGCTCCATATTTAAAAAAATAGTTTCAACACTTATAAAACAAGGAGACTACTAATCACTTCACCACTTAATCCGAAAACCGTACAGCTAAAAGCCTTCCGTTGTCTCAGAATACATCTATCAAACGCAGCGACTCATCGCGACGCGTTATTGATCTATCACGTGACGGTGCTACAGACGTGACATGTGTGACGTCATTTATCTCATCTCTCTTCCCCAATCCCATTCCTCCAGCCACCTCAAAGAGGGTGGCGCGAAGATGTGCAGAGGAAGGCAGAATGTTTACCGGAAGGCATACCGCCTTTGAGGAAGTTCTTTCAAGTGCCCTTTATGAAAGCTGTGCCAGAAAGGCGGCCTTGTGTTGGGTTGAGCGTTGGTGCCTACAAGGCTCAAGGGAACCCGTCAAGGCGTAAACCGTCTCGGATGAACTGTTGCCTCTTGGATGATTTCTCTTGGTGATTAAACAATCAGAGGCAACAAGGCACAAAACTGGTGATAAGAGCTCTGAGGCGGACAGTTCACAGGACTTAATTGCTTCAATTACAAAATAATAGGGAGTTCGGTAGTTCTAGTGTTTTATACGATGAAAATGCAACAAAATAAGCATTCATATCATTCTAGAGTAAATTTATTTTTACATAATTTAATTAAAATCAATAATACCGTTACACAATTCTATGTAGTTTTATTTCTTTACTAGCTGAGTAGCCGCGGTTTTTCGTGCGTGAATTTTGTAAAATATCTGTAACTTTATTCATTCTCATATTAATATCCAGTGAAAATGTTATCCATGAATGGTGGTGGTTTGATAGTGTTGGTGTGTTTCAATCCCTCATTTTCACTGATGTAATAAAGAAAAAGTTTTTAGAAAACACCAATTTCCCATTGTACCTTTAGAGGTGCCGTGCATAATGTAGTACATAATGTAGGAACATAGTGTCACTGGAAATATGATTATTCACCTTAGAATTCACAAAAACCATGAATCGGTCTTTTTACGTCATTTTTACGTCTAGCCCTTCCCACCCCAGCTCTGAGGATACCGCGCCACTATCTCAACTTAAACTTAACGGTATTGGTAGTTTAAAAATCTCATCAACCCTAATATTATGGATCCGATGCAATTCTAAAAATTTATATTTCAAAATTAGTTTTCAATTCATTTTATCCATAACCCTATTTCCACCCCCACATCCCCCAACCCTACCCAAGGGGTGCTAGTGGTGTGTTTGTTTCATAAGGGCTGCTTTCATACTTACACGATATCGAAATTTCACTATCACCTCAGCGAAACCGAAAATTATAAACTCATCACTTGTATGCCATGTTCAATATTTTTTCATGGCAACCCCTTCCCTAGCGGTGCTGGAGTACATACGGGCTGATCGTGAACTTTGATGTCTTTAAGAATGTCTGTACTAGATTTAGTGGCTCCGAAAACTACAATCTCATCACTAATATTAGTCAATTTCGATTATTTATTCCTTGTTAGTCAATGCAAAGTCGTTTATTCTTTATAGGGGATATCGTGTACTTCTCTGGCAATGAAGGTGTCACTTCGCTTCAGCGCTCTCTAAAACGATTTATTCAACACTAATATCTCTTGTTTGTTATTATGTTTACCTGTCCGTCATTCCCATCCCTACCCCAGGGATGCAAAGAGTATATTACCTGCAATGTGGACTGATTGTTAACATACAAAGCACAGGAGGACACTCATATCCATCTCAACGGCACCGAAAAGTATGGTTTCGAATCTAATAACGGATTTTTTCATTATATTTACATGCCAGTCTCTTCTCACCGCGTGCCTATGGGTGCAAGAGATGTCTTACCCTCAGTGCTTGTTTTCATTTAGTCAGTCATCTGTGTATGATGTTTTGTTGAAATTGCTCCAGGCACTCTAGAGATATGGTGGGATTCATACATAAAACACCAACCACCATTTCACCCTGTTAGGGATGGATTTTCGTAAAATCATATTTTCTTTCAAAAAAACATGTTTTTACATGTAAAAGGTGTGATATCTATAAAATAGGTATATAAAAACGCGCGTATTCGAATGCAATGTTATGTCAAAATTTCAAGTCATTCGACCCACTAATTTTCGAGCTTTGCGAGCACTTACATAACACGCGTTATTTTTATACTCGTATACAAAGAGTTTAATCCTGTTTCATAATATTACATCGTATTATACAACTTTCATTGTTTTAATACATTCTCCTGAAATTTTCCTTATTCCTCATTGTGTACTCTTATCCCATACAAACGACATACGACATACATTACGTAACGACATTTTCATATTTTCCAACAAAAGTTGAAGTTTTAATCATGAGTATAGATTATTATTATTATTATTATTATTATTAGAGTTTCCATTTTCTCCAGGTGTTTCTGTGTGTTTATTTTGGCTTTAGAAGACATATTAATTATATGTAATAATGGCATCTCATCAAGTAGTAACAATAAATGTTTGTACTATATAAGAATATTTAATGTTGATTTCCACTATTAAAGCATGGTTCAGCTTCACTTACTTTAAAACCAAAATCTTAATTTTTTATTTTCACTTTATTCCTACTGAATTCTAACTTATGGATTGCAAATCTTTACTGTGGTTTGGACCATTACTATATAATATAACCGTTATTGTACGATTAGTGATATAGCAATTAAGCAATAGTTTGTTTCGTATTAAAGCAAATTTGTTTCGTATTAAAACAAAAAAAATATTTACATGAATCAAATCTGAATCATCAACAAACAAATAGCTTTTAAAATGTAAAATTTAGATTTAAAACAGATATGAGCGCTACAATTATACAAAATTTAATTAATTCATTCAAGAAAATAATTACTATATTTTAAATTTTTATTGGTGCTGAAATGTAATAACACACAATAAAGAGAACGGTTTAAATTAGTTAACGTGAATATTTTTACCTTCATTGCAGAAACAATAATTTCAAAGGCATAGCTTATGATGCATACCTACATCACAATATGCACATCTATCATTTTGTAATTTGATTTGCGTCCACCTTTTCACTATTTTTTTTCAGGTCACAAGGACTCATAAGTCCGAATTAGGTCAAACTTCACGAACCATCGCTTTCAATTGGCTACGAGCACATGCTGCCCATGTCTCTCTTGTGTCGTTGAATTGCTCACAAATTCGCCTCCGAGTTGGACAGATTCCGCCCATCTGCGATCCAACTGTAATTTCATCAAATACGCGTACCACAGGCCTAATGACGCAAATTCCTCCCGCAGAGAGAGGGAGAGAGATAGACATTATTCGCCCCTAGCTTCGCAGAAACCTCGCTAGAATGCACTATCGACAACACCCGCCGTCAGGAGTACTACGGACTCCAGGAAAAGCAGTGCTGCTATAAAGCTTCGTGAGATGAGATACCAGTTTTGCTTGTCCATGGATATTGAATGAAATGCTTTTGCAATCATTAGAGGGAGGATTTAATATAAGTCAGCACCATACGATCAATGAATTAGTTTTCCTAAATTTAAATTATTTATATTTTTAAGCAGTTTCCCTGTCTAATTAATAATTTTCCCAGTGAGTACAATTATATTAAACTGCTTATAAATAAATTCAATTTTAATCATACCAAAAATGGAAATGGTTTGTATGAATGAGAAAGAATAATAATTCATAAGAAATTTTTTTTTAAAATATTCAAAAATTAAATAGTAAATATGGTTTCTCCTTGTTTTGAATTTACTTGCTTAAAACTATATTAAATCACGCAACACATTTAAATATTTTGAATTTAATTCATACGTTATAGGTCACATACTATTTAAACTGAAAGTTTGTCCACATGTTAAGTTCTTTATAGTTGCTTGTTTCCAGATAGTAACTTAGTTTATTGCCCCCTACATGGTCATACGCAGTTTGCAACTGCTTTTTTACAATAAAGTTTATTTATTTTTTATGTAGAAAAAATTAAAACGTAAATTTATGCAAGACAAGTTTTACACCATGATACAGAAATATCAATCACAAGGTACAATTTGATATTTTATTAAAGTTTACACAGATTTCTTAACACTTTCATTATAATAATGTGTTTCCTTATATTTATTCTTACCTACATTAATAACTGCGTAAACTATTTAGCTCTCTATTACTTAGTCATATCATATGGATGATTTCTATTCTGAATTATTACTTATTGAATACAATTTGATATTGAAACCTTTAACGTAATGTATAGAAGGGTAAATATTTGTAGTGTCGTGTATATACTTACAACAGAAGCAATGTTTCGCTGTGATGAAGTGTTACGAAGTAAAAAGGCTTAAATTTCTGACATACATTGTAGCAATCGAACAAAATAATCCCCTTGTCTTTTATGTTTTTTCTACCTCAAACTTCTTTAACTAAAGCTTCAGTATTCTTAAATGAGTGCACCCACACTTCATGCGTACCTTTCTAAACTAAGATTTGTAAAATATGGAAAAATATGGAATTACGGAAAATATTTAAAGTTGTTTTAAAAAATTGTTTCAAATTTTTTGTTTACTACTCTTTATATTATATAAATAGTGGGTAAAATATACGATAAATAACAGCACCAGCTCGCCCAAACGTAAAACTGTTCTCTGAAAATAGTTACCAATAAAATGTAGTAAAAGAAGCAAAGTATTAATAAAATTGGTCGAAATGATATATCATAATATCTGAAAACAGATGAACAGAGAGATTTTCCGTAATTGTAAAATAACAATTCATAATTTAATAATTTTAATTTTATATTTCGAGTATTTACTTCATTTAGACCATAAAACAATTGTATCAAACGTAACTTTTGAAAATTATATTTGTAATTCCTCTAATGACAAAATGTAATATGCATAGTATAAATTATAGTTATATTTCTTTTCTTTTTTACAAACTATACTGTGATATTCATCTTCTTCAGTGCTAATGAAGAACTAAGAAAGTTCGAAATGTCAGCACATACATAAATAGTATTTCAACAGAACTCAACTCAATAACCTTTTCCTGATATTATTTCAAAAATTGTTGCTTAATGTTGTGAAGTCATTCAACAGTCTATTCTCACTTACGCCTTGATTCCTTTTTCCCGCAGCAATTGAGTTCTCTGCGCGCCATGTTCGAGGTATGCACGCGGTGCTCGAAAGAACGATTCGAGAGGAAACGAGATGGCAAGCAGGAACGTCGTGAGTGAAGACGCGGTGCGATGTCGGAGATTTGGAGGCAATGGGGGCGGTGAGGCGGGCGCGGAGCGACGGCAAATGAGGCGGAAGGGCAGTGCTTTGTCTCCAGAGGACCCACAGCCTCCCACTACCATTCATCCCTTCCGCAAGTCACCGCAACCTCCCTTTAGACCAGTCCCACGTCCCCTTTCGCCAGCCGCACACTTAAGCATTCGTTCCGGTGCTGACGGACAGCTCAGCACTCCACATCCGGGTGAAAGGAAGGCCAGGGAGGAGGTGGAGTAAAATTCTGTTCGTAGTGATAGATTATAGAAAAATTGAATTCAGAATTGTGTGTTAACCCATTTATGACGAAAGACGAGCAGTGCCCGTTCTGTACTTTGAGGTAGGATTTCGACTTATTGTCACTACATATCATTCATGTCTTTAGTTTTACTAGTTCTCTATATCATTCAGAAGTACATTGTTAAATATCAATCGTTTTCCGCCGATATTTTATTTTATATTGATTTTTGAGTAAAATGGTTGTAATGTAGTGTTGAAGTACGTTTTCATGGCGGAGTCAAGTCGTTTACGAAATAAAATGTTCGTTGAGTTTGCGGAGTGAGTGATTGGGGCTTTACATGATAGTGATGAGGAAATGGACAATGTAGACACGGGCGATATCGACGATACTTGTTGTGCAATAGCGAAGGTTCAGACGATTTTACTTGAGAAAACTTAAACTTGTCATCTATTTAAAATATAGAAATTCTCTGCTCAATTTAAATCACTATTCTTGTTTAATTAATAAAAAAAATTACATATCGCATTAAACTTTACCTTCTTTTTTAACCAATTAATAATTAAAGAAGTTCTTAAGAAGTTAAGACAACAATAACCTTATATTGCTCATAAGATTCGTATTAGAGTTATTTCAGAAGACCCTTTACCTGAAGACCAAGTTGAGAGACGGTCCTAGAAACAAGAGACGTCTGAAAAGAAACGACAATTCCTTCTTTCCAATTGGAAGTGCTACAGTACTCCAAAGAGAAGAAAGATGAAGAAGCTAGCATATTGGATCTTCAATGAGCCTCAGATTTCATATCTTTTATATATACTTTTTCATTTGACACACTCCGCGAGTAACTTCATAAAATAGGAAAAAAAACATTTTATTTCTTGGTGAATAATATTCAACATTGAACTGTACACTATATTTTGATAATTTAGTGCGAATAAGAAAAAATACCATTTTTTTAACAGTACACGACTTACGACAAACTGAATAATGAACATTAAACAAATTAAAACCACAAAAATAGTATCGATAAAATGTAAATGACACAATATATAACAATTAGTTATCCATATCCCAAATATATTATTGCTATATCATCTCAAATAATCACTTCTCTTATTATTTCACTAATGTTACATTATACGCGGTATTTTCAATATACATATGGTATTAATAATAAACTTTATTGTGAAAATAGCTGTTGCAAACTACGAATGACCTCCTGGGAGCAATAAACTAAGTTACTCTAAAGAAACAAGCAAGGGACATTCCATCAATTCCGATCAAGGTCCCATGGGCAGTAACGAATTTAATATTTATAAAAGAAATTATTTAATAAATTCGTATTGTTATCCATTTATTATTCAAAATAAATAGTAGATACTTGTGCAATAAAAATTCGAGATAAATAAAACAAAGGTATAAATAATCCCGACAAAGGAAAATCCGTCACTACCCGCAAGAAAACCGGAGAAAATCCCGGGCCATGATGGAAAGAGCCCTTATGTTTATCAAGAACGTTGAAAGAATGTGTACATTTTAACCTATGGCGTAGCAAGGAGAGAGGCACAAAGAGTATCCATGAGGTCTTGAATCAACCTGGGCCACCGGCAGTTGCTGAATGGTGCCGGAGGGCAACCTGCGCCGTCAACCCTCAGCGAAAGATTCGCCGGCGGCAGTCCGCAACGAATGCGTCCGTAACGACCTCCGATCCGCACTTCCCCCACTCTCGGATAATTGGACTCCTTTTTCGCCCATTGGGCCCCGGCTGAGATGATCAAAGAGACTCTGCGCCCAACAGCTCGCGCCGCCGCCGTGCGTTCTTCTTTTGTCTTCCATCCCGCCGCAGTCTTTTTGTTCATACCTTGGGTATTTTAATTCCGGGCGAACGCAGCGTGAGCGCGCGCGCGCGCAAACGCCGTAGCTCACGCACACTTGCATGCTGCATGCGCCTCAGTGAGCCGGCAGAATGCGTTTGATTTCGTAGCAAGCGCACTCATTTTCTCTGTTGGCAAACACATTTTCCTCTCCTTTCTAGTCCCAGAGAGTTTGTGGGACTGGGAGAAGTCGCTATGAGTTAATTGCATTTCGCGAAATGAATATTAAACCGGCATTTTTATTCCTCCTAAAATGAAGTTTTCCTTGAATTAACCTGTTTGGCATCAGTAGTATTGGTAAATACGAAGAGTATTATTGTGTATAACTTGTTCAATAGTTCTATTACCAGACTAATGAACAGGTTGCATTGTTCTCATTTTATGGTACGTACAACCATTTGTTTTTATTTTTGTTTGATAAATATACAATTTTAGTGTTGTCATTTTGGATTTATATTTTGAATATTCTCTTTAGCATTTCAAATTATATTTATTTCCCTTTTAAAAATATTTTAGTATGTATAATTAATCAATTATAAAACAGTAGATTATTATTAGAATGTAATTTGGCACTTTAAAAAAGATTTTCTCCAATTTCACGTGTAACGACCCAATAATGTTCATAATGTACACGACAATGATAATAATGCAATATTGTTTAATCAGTATTTCATTGTTAATAGCAATAAAAGAATATTTTTAACAAGAGAATATTATTAAATAATATAAAAATAAATTGTTATTATGCTTTCTCTTGTATGTATTTATGGTTGTTCAACACCGTCAAACTGATAATTTTATTTGCATTGGTTAATTTTTCGATACATTCTATACAATCGAAACAGTCCACTAATTTTTTGCACCATTTTAATGCTCTAATTCTTCTCTTTTGAGTGATGTACAATTTCACAGCTTGTCTAGTGACAGAAGAAGATATAATATATTTTCTAAAACTGTGTCAAACTTTTACTTTAAAAAATCCCTGTAACGCTAATTTTATCCCTGAAACTGAACTAGAATCTAAATGTAATTAATCCATTGGAAACAGTACACAATTTTGTGCTATATACATTTCTGAAAAATAGAATGGAACATCAGTTTTTAGTGCAAAAGACGCAAAAGTATGTAGGCTTAATTTTTCGCGAGCTTTGAATAACTGGCCGTATTTTGCGTAATTAAAAATTGAGATCTCGGAACGAAATTCTATCAAAATTCGGGAATCATCTAATATTAGATAGAACATCCACATTAAATTCCATTGAAATTTGTGATAGTGAGTTACATTGCTGGATGATTTTATGGGGAATCACCCATGAAGAAACACTTACATACAAAATTCATTATAACATATCAATTAGGTCTCGAGACATGCGAAAATATTTTACTATACCGTTAGAGGAAACGACAAAAATGCGAAAAAAATTATACTCCATATAATCCATTAAAATAAATAACGAAAAATCCAAAGATCTGTGTCTAGATTTGTTAAAAATGTTTGCACATAAAATTCAATACAATATCTCAATTAATTCGTAAAATTAATAAGTAGTAACCAGTAAATTAATAAAGTTAATAAGTAGTAAGCAGAAAAAATTGCAAAAATTCAAATTTTACACTACTTTTACAAATTATAATTTCGGAACTCCTTTCTTCAAGAGTGATTACATAACGAAGAAACCACCAGTTCTATCTCATGTTTCTAGCTTCAGTAGTTTTGGTTCTACGTTGATGAATGCGTCAGACGCTTATATACAGATGTAAAAAATATACAATATTAGCAAAATTCCGGAATTTATACATATAAAATAATGAACTAACACAACATACAGCTGCCAACAGTCTCTGAGAATATTCGGCTATGTATTAATATAATCTCCAAAGGAAATTCCTACCACATAATAAAATAGAAAACAAAACAGTCACGACGAATATTACGATACTTATTTATTTTTTCTCGATGAACAGAAATACGTCTGAAGGAAAATGAAGAATAATATAAATATTAGATTTTTAAAATTATAATTTCTCTCTGTCTCTCAGATAACATACTACATCCTAGTATTTCCCTTCATTCTTAATAAAACTTTTTCTAAGGATTCTTTAACATTTTGTATTAATATTCGATGATGAATGGGGTGTCTATGTGTGTAGGTGTATCAACGTTTACCTAATTGTTTATCTGTATTTTCAAATACCGTAGGATTTCATCGTTTTCAAACAAAAAGAAAAATTGTACCGTTTCGGAAGTTGTGTTTTACTCGTACTTAAAATGTAGTTTGTGAGTAGTTTTGTCTCTTTATAAACAATAGCGTCTCACACCACAACATGATTCCATCATGTATTCCCTTATGGCACAGAAGTACGGGTTTGTTCTTCAACTAAAACTCATCATTGCTTCTTATCTTCACAAGAGGCGTGTCGAATGATCCATAATTAAAATCGCTTTTCCCCCATCTTCTCTGGAGGCAGCCTATCACGTCGACCTGGGACGAGGCGGCGACGGCGACCCGCAGGTGTAGCAGGTCAAACTTCCCTCCCGTGGCAACCGCCGCCGTGCGCGAGGGGAAGGCAGGGATGGGATGGGATGGGATGGGCTGAGCTGGAGCTCAAAGTTCATCCTTTTCTTCGGAAGTCGCTCGGAAGAGGCCAGGGGATGGGAGGTCGAGTAAAGTTACCCGCGGGCGAAGCTGAAGGTAGTGGAGCAAGCTGCGAGCCGGTACGGTGCTGTGCGACGATGTCGCGCCCAGGAGATAGAGCAGCGGGACTACCCTGGCGCCTTGGGACTACCGGCAACTGGGAGATGGAAAGACGCGCAAGCACGGAAATTGGGGTGAAATGTTGCCAAAGGGAAGTATAAGACACGGCAGTGTTGTGTGGAGTTGGATAGAGAGCAACAGAAGTAGATACTTATTTTGGTTAAGGGGAGGCTACAAAGAAGATTGGTTTAGTGGGTTCTCTGCAATGGAGAGGAACTTGGGGATATAAGAGACAAATAATAAATGCACTTTTTATTGTTTGGTCTCTCATATGTGAAGGTGAAAAGATAGATTTAAGTGTTTAACCTTCCGTACGCCTGATGAATAAAATTTCGCCACGAGCCTGGTGGGGTCCAGAAGGCCCAGGAAGAATATCCTCCAATTTAGAATATTTTAAGAATTACGAAAAGGGTTTTTATTATACGGTCTAAGAGACATATTAATGTATATCAACGAAAAAGGAATTTTATGCAAAGTATTTTATTTTGAGAAAAACATTTTTTAAACAGCCAAGTAATGCAACAAAGTTTGCCACTAAACAAATAAACACGCCAAGTACAGAATAACATTAGTAAGCAATAAAAATTACTACTTCTACAATCTAAAAATATATTTCCGTTTTTATTATAATTATTTATTAGCTATATATTGTCAGAAGCTGCAGAAACTGTGAAAAGATATAGTAAAGCACTCAAGTATGTCTCTATTACTTTTAATGAATTTTTCTGGCAAATTACGAAAATTTACCGATTTGTCAATATTCTTGCGTTTTTATGGGAATTGGTATCATCAAATCAAAAATTATTGAGACCGAAAAGAAATATTCGCAGTGATGATCAAACGAAAAATCGGTACCATCAGAACACGACAAATATTTGAGATAGTCGGTTACATGAAAAAATGCCAGATAATAACAAAAAACGATTCCAGCTTTCAGTTCACTCTCAGTAATTTCTGATTAACTCACACTATGCACCAGGATATTGATAGGAATAGTCAGTGAAAAAAACAAACTTCAACTAACTAGAATTTCAAAATGTAAACTCAACATTATAAGATTACAATATTTTCAAGATGGCTCGGGTCTTTGAGACACCGGGTTCACTGAAGGTTAAATGGGAGTCTACACCTATGATTTGAGTGAAATTTTTGATTGGAACCAATGAATAGTTGTATGCAAGGATAAAATATGTTACAATGAAAATAATGTTGAGATATCTTAGATGGATAAATATTATTCCCCGTTGAAAAAACTACGCAAGTAATTATATAATAATGAAGAATTTTGGGTAAAATGATGTCAAGGTCCAGTAATATGCACAAATACTAAAGGAAACAGAAATTTCAACAATAAATAGATAAAAATCGATATTTTGAAACAAAGTAGATATAATAACTTGACAGACATAATAACGTTTGAGTATTTTACAAAGTGCTCATGCATTCAGTGTAAAACTATTTTTAATTCATTACGGTATAGGTGTAAGATCTCTTTATTCGTGGGATATCTTTATTTGAAATTTGTTCTGTGGCAAATATGAGAAAAAATTGAATTTTTAATTTCATAATATTTTGAAGAGAAAATCGTTCTCCACAAAACATTACAACACCTTAAAAATAAAATGACACAACTCTATTCTTGAAAATAAAGTTTTGTGGGTATTAAAAAAAGTGAACATATATATGTCATTCATAGATTAGAAGAGAAAACAATTTGTATATCACCTCCGTCAGAGTCAGAACGTTCTTTACGAAATTATATTTTCATATATTGTTTATCCACTAAACATTGCCACGAGTTTTATGACGAAAATAATATTCCGAGATGAATTGAAAATGTTTGACTATTTGAGTCTCTTACTTTACCACCAAAATTAACATTACTGGACAATTTTTCCGAAAGTTGAAAATTATTTTGGAGCATTATTTACGTTCATGGTATATGTAAGTATTTTTTGCAAGAACAAAAACAAAGTTTCTCTGGTAATATTTCATTCTTAGTTCTGTCTATACCATTGCTGGATATGACGTCCTTGGAGAATGAAAAATCGTTCAACACAATCGAATTGACAAAAAGATGTAAGGGGTATGACGCAATTTTTGCGGGTCTCTTTTTCACTTTTCGAATTTGTATACATTCACCTATGTGACACCCCAGGGCACCTACATCTAGTAAGTACATGTTTGGCAAACACGGGACCCCGAGCTGAGTGTGGTATTACTTCCACTTACTTGTGCAGGGCTCCTTCCTTTCTCTTTCCTGACCTTCCTTGGTCACCACTTGTTCTTTTCGATCCCAACGCTATTAGGGCTAGAGTATCTTTAATTTCCCTCATTTTTTGTAATGTTTTGATATATTGTAATTCAGGAGAGTTTTTAGTGGGTATGGTTGAGTCATTCAGCGAGTCCCACACGCGTGGAGAGTCATTTTTCCTACCTGTGCAGAATTTTAGGACTCTAATGACCTCGATGTCGACGAGCCGTAAAACTCCCCCCCCCAAAAAAAAGAAATTGACTTTCGTTGGGTTAGTTCCTAAGTAGATTTTCAACCTAGTTTATTTTTTTCCTGCAGACGATACAATTTTCAAATTCATTTTATTAAACCTTTTTTTTAAGAAAATGGTTCATACAATTAATTACAACGAAAAATTTCTACAAGAATCTTTTACAATGATAATACAAGAATTATCACCAATATTTATTAAAGGGAACATACATGTATATGACCTGGGAGTGAGAAAGACAAATTAACCTATTTAAATACCTTGGAAAAGGCTGGATCAGCGAAGTGATGCATTGCGATGGACAATTGATTTTTCTTATTTATTAGGCTACAACAACAAGATTAAAATATGATTTATTTAAAGATCATATATAAGTATAGCTTGTAAAGATTTATAAAGTCTATTACTGTATTAATGCTCGTTCTATACTGGATGAAAAAGAAAACGTTTTTCTTAAAGCTAAGATTCGTGAAAGATTGCAATAGCTTTAATTGTTAAGAAGATGTTAAAACAATATTCTGTATTTATTGTAGGATTCACTTGTATCTAGTAAACATATTATAACGTGTCTTGATTCAAAATGTTTAAATAATTATAAACGTTTACAGATTATATGTTACAGTATCTCTTAACAAGAAGTATGAGGTTTATTACTGCGCTATTGTTTGTTCTACACGATTATAAGTAAAAACGTATCTCGTAAAGCTAAGTTAATGTTATAGATTGCAGTAGGTTTAATTGTTTAAAAATTGTTAAAACCATATCAATCTGTCCATAACAATAACTTTAAAATACGATTTGTTTAAATATTGTATAATGTTAAATATAGACAAGAACTATAAAGTTTATTACTGTGTTAATGTTCGTGCTATACGGGGTTGAATAAATATTTTTTTTCTCTAGGAGATGCATTTTTATTTTTTGTACGTGATCACAATAAATTTGCAATATGATCATTTTATTGTTTGTTTTTACGTTATTTTTGTTTAAAAACTATTTAATCAATACGCTTCAAAATTGTTTTTTATTTTTTTGAAAGTGTATTTATATTACATTTTGTTTACTTCGTCAGGTATGCAAGAGGTTATATTGTTTATAACATATTACATTTACAATGAGTTTTTATATTGTAAATAATTCTTGAAAAACTGTTATTTACGTATGTTTTTTGAGTAGTGATCTAATGGTTATGACAGTTTCGTATTGCTGTGTTGTTGCTCTTTTCTTGAAAACATTCGCAATTAATTGTTAATTACACTAGTAGTGAATTTCTTTTTGCAGTAATAAATTTGTAATAAATGTGTAGTAACAAATACACCAAAAAAATTGTAATTTTTTTAATTTGAAAAAGGTTGTTCAACAACCCCCTTTTTTAATACAATAGTAACAAATTTTAATTTATAGTAATTGATTAGTAATAAATGAGTACAAAATTCTCCCGTATGAGTTTTTCACTTGTGCCCTAAAGGTTGTTCCAACTTCACAGAATTCTTTTTACGAGGGTTGCGAAGGTAAAATTACTCTGTAAATCAAACAATATATTCGGTCAGCGAGCAATCCAAGTGAGAACGTAGTATGATTGGATGGTGTATTTATTCAAAAATATATGTAAAACAACTTCGCGTCCTGATTGGTTGTAGGGATGCGAGTTTAAGGAATACATTTTCTAGGGAAAAGAAGGAAGGAGGTCAAGGAGGGAATCGTTCACTTGCTTGTACGAATTTTTTTAATTTTCGGAGAGTTTGTCGCGGAAGTAGTGATTCGGGTATAACTACGAACTGAACTTCTCAGAGCGCGTACTTGCTAGAACACGTAAAAAGCGGTAACGGAAATAACGTGAAGTTGCAATTGAAACTTAGAATATTATCAAACAACAAGCAACGCAGAAATTCATAGAAATCTCTTAAATTTTTGTGAACATCTCCGCCTGGTAACAGATTAATTATGTTATGTTGAATGAAAATGGGAGACGGGGCCGAGATTCGAACTCGGGACCTTGAGCTTAGCGCGCACATGCGCTTTCTAACTGCACAACTGCAAAAAAAGAAAAAAAAGTTGAATGAAAATGGAAGACGGGCCGGGAGGCGAAAGGGATGGCGCAGTTGGAAAGCGCATGAGCGCGCTAAGTTCAAGGTCCCGAGTTTGAATCTCGGCCCCGTCTCCCATTTTCATTCAACATAACATAATTAAATAGCAATTCAGTTGTTGAGTTTCATTAACACTGTTTGTTGATGTTGTTATCGTATATGATTCATCAAACAGTTTAATAAATGTTTATGGTCCATCTTCGGAAAACACGAACTCAGTATTTGCTTCGCCTGTGTTTGTAAATTTATAAATTTATTGTCAAAATACAGTACAGACTGCGTATGACCCACGTGGAGAACAATAAACTAATTTACTCTCCGGAAGCAAGCAAGGGACCATCCCATCAATTCCGATCAAGGGCCCTAAGGCAGAGGCGGATTCAAAAATTTCAGCAAAAGTTCCTAGATAAGATAAAAAGTTAGCTGCGAGTTATAATACATATATAATGTCAATATGTTTGTAATTTAACGCAAATATGTTTGTAAATTTACATGTACAAATTATTATCGAACTATAGATTATTCTGAGTATAGTGTTTAAAAATCATAAGAGTTGAGAAAACACTAAATTCACAATTTATTGTTACAAAACACGCCCCTAGAAAAAACCTAGAGAACCTGTATAAGAAATCCGCCTCTACACGAAGGAAAAACGGAGAAAAACCCGGGCCAGGATGGGGCTACAGAATTAATGTACACAACCGTGCCAAAGTTGAGTACACATAAAACTAAATTAATATGAGCCATAAGGCAACACAATCATGCAAGAAAATAGTTTTTGAAATTGTTATAAGTTATTTAAAAAGTACTACAGCAATGGCGTGATAAAGTACAAGACGAATTTAACTTTTATTAAAATCAATAAATTCTTTTACAGTGTAGAAGCACTGGTGCAGGAGGTAGTTTTTAACCGCGGATTTGAAGATATTCAATTTCATAATATCTTTTATATTCTTGGGCAGGGAATTATATAGAACGATTCCCGAATGGTATGGTCCCTTTTGGCAAAGAGTGGTTGACACTCTAGGGCGATGAATATTACTACTATTGCGTGTATAGTGTTCGTGAACGAGACTGTTTCGTATAAAGCAAGGGTGGCACTTCAGTAATTCGGTCTTAACAAACACGACCGTTTCATAAATATAAATGCAGGGAAGTGTTAAGATATTTAATTCCTTGAATAAAGGTTTACAAGAGTTTCGGGGGTGAGATTTACAAATTATCCGAACTATCCTCTTCTGAATTCTGAAAGTTTGAATACTCTGACCGGAATTACCCCAGAAGGTAATGCCGTAACGTAAATGGGAGTAAACGTTTGCAAAATATACGCAACAGAAAATACGTGGACTAAGTGCATTAACTAAGTTTCGGAGTGCGTAACACAATTTGCTTAATTGGGAATTAAGATTGTCAACGTGCAATTCCATTTGAGGTTGTCTTGAATATGGAGACCTAAGAGTTTTGTATTCGTAACAGTTTTTAATTGTGTTTCGTTTAAAGAAAAAGAAACCTGGGGTAAAGATTTTGTGATACTATTGTGAAATGACATAGACACTGTTTTGTCAGTGTTTACAATGAGACGATTTGCATGGAACCAAGTCGAAAGGTTAGACAAAACTTTTTGAGCATTGGCGTGTTTACATAGTAAATTAGTGTCATCAGCAAAAAGAACCATTTTGCAATCTGATGTGGATGATGACATGTCTTTCACATACAATAAAAAGTGTATAGGGCCGAGAATTGATCCTTGAGGTACTCCGTAAGTAAGTGGCTTTGTTTCTGAAAGACAACGCTCAAGTATTTTATTTTTAGTATAGGATATTTCTACCTGTTGATATCTATCTTTTAAATAAGAAGTTAGCCATTGATGTGGAAGTCCACGAATGCCTAAAGAATGCAATTTGGAAAGGAGAATTCCGTGATCGATGACATCGAATGCTTTGGATAAGTCAAGAAAAACACCCTGAGGATTTTCTCCACGGTCTAGAGATGTGGTAACATCGTTTAAGAAGGAAAATATGGCGCTTGTAGTGGAAAAGGATTTCCTAAAACCGTGTTGATCGTCAGAGAGAATGTTATATTTTGATAAAAAATCTAGAAGACGCTTATAGAACAATTTTTCTAGGATTTTTGAGAAAGTGGGTAGTAGAGATATTGGTCGGTAATTTCCAATATTAAGTTTGTTTCCTTTCTTGTGTAAAGGTTTCACTTTAGCTCTTTTAAATATTTTAGGAAAAACCCCTTCCGATAAAGAACTATTAAAAATATTTACTAGTGGATTTAATATAGCGTGGGACGAATNGCCTGTTGAAAATTTGTTTTTTAATGAGCTGATGATTCTCATGACTTCACTGGCGTTAGTTTCGGAAGTGAACATAGAATTGGGTACGTGGGTGGATATAATTGGAGGACATTGATTTGGATATATTGAGTTCGTTATTTTACCAACTTCTGAGAAGTGAGAATTAAACAAATTTGCGATGTCCTAAGGATTTGTTACGATTTTGCCATCGTTTAGTAAAGAAATTTGTCATTCTTCTCTTTCAGGGTGATTAGCGAAAGGGAAAGGGAAACACTAGCACAGACGTAGGCATATGGTGATGCTGCGTGGGTCTCTTTGACGAGGGCGTTGAATTTATGGGTGAATTCAGAGTTTCTAACTTACGTGACGCTTCACGTACACAAGTCCTCTTCAACCTAAGTAACTAGTAGGGACCTACGTTTCTTTACAAAATATAGTTACATTTTCTTTTTATTTATATTACAATATTGTCTTAACGTTTATTACGGTATCGTTTAGTATCAACGTATGGTTACGATACTTTTATTGTAAAGTTCTATTGCAAATTTTACTCTACGCATTATAGTTTGTTGTTGGTTTCTTTTTTCAGATATTCTCGTATTACTTATACTATTGTATATAGAAATATTTTATAGTTTCTTGTTCCTTGGGTCATACAATTTGGTATGTATAAGTAGATATTTAAACATATTCATAACTGGTGAATATTAAATTGTTTAATGGAGGAGAAAGCAATACCAATGAAGAAAATCAGTTTAAAAAAATGTAATACCAGTTTTGTGAACACAGGAATTACTTGATTGTTTCTCTTTCAAATACATATTTTCACCGAAAAATATTTTATTTGATCGAAAATACCAATAGTAAATAAAAAGTATTTATTTAATATTAAATAGCTACATAAATTTAATGCCTGAGTTAATGCTGGTCACATATCTTCTCCTCGTGTAGGGTACACGGAAGAAAAATATGCGTGCATTTTTCTTATATTATTTCAATGAAGCATATTGTACCGCAAATTTTTTTGGATTGATTGGTAGTTATTGTGATTTCATCAATTTCATACACTGAAAATTCTCATTCTTAACGACTTGTTACTACGATACCGCATTATTTATGTAAACACTTTCTTAAAACCAAAATACTGACTGAAACGTTGAATAGTAAAATAATAATTCGTCTACTAAAGGTCACAAATGTTGGAAATGATTAATAATGTATTAATGATGGACATAAATAGTACTAGTAATTTACATCCTTGGAATCTCACCTATACTTTGGTGAAGCTCTACATACCTCTATTGAACATTTCTCTGAATGGAATTGAACAGTCTATAGGATTATAGGCGGCGGTCTATTCTAACAATTAATCATGAACTTTAATAGTTTCGATTTATGAACGACATTTTCCGAATGATCTATAGTTTGATAATAATACGTTTTTGTGAAACAACATTTGTTTATTTATTAAAGATGAATTTGTGTGTATTTTTTTGATATTATAACACGTAGCTGACTATTTTTATTCTTATCTTTGCTCTTGATCGGAATTGATGGGATGGTCTCTTGTTTGCTTCCGGAGAGATTTTTGTATTTTTTCTGCACGTGGTCATACGCACTTAGTAACTGCTATTTTTTTAACAATAAATTTATTTTTAAAGAACCCCACGCTCTGTCCATGGCAGGAGTAGTGGCATGTGCATCATATATGGAAACTGGATGAGAGCGAAAGGTAAAAGCGTGAGTGCATGGTTTGCTACGCCCATTAGAACTCTATTCACCCGGAGCGGAGCGATGCAAACACGGTCCTCGCAATTCGGGTAGTTTGTCCCTGGGAACGCGTCGAGCGGGATGCATACTATGACGTGATGGTGGCAATAGACGTGGTAACTAATGACGATGGTGTAGTAGAGTAAGCAAGGTATAGATGGTGAATGTGGTGAAGTTGTGACCTTAGTGGTGGGATGGGGAGATGGAGGTGGAGTGTGTCGTTCGTTGTCCCGTAAAGCAACATCATAACCGGATTAGAGGCGGTCTGCTCGGTGTGTCGTGGGAGAGCCATTGTCGACGATCGCTTCGTTTCGTGAACTTGTGTAACTGAGGTCAACGTCACTGAAGCATACATAACAAAAGTAATTGCTGCTTTATCCTATGAACTCATTCCGCATTTGTTTTGCAAAATAATGTTATCATTCAGATAGTTAAGCTAAGTGGTCCGTAGAAGAAATACTCTGTGTAATACTTATTTGTCTATGAAATATTACTGTAAAATACGAAAATAAGATTAACAATTTCTGACATGTTAGTTGTTAGTTTAGTAAACATTTTTCCTTCATTTATTTCTACAGAAACTCTACAGAAAATGACTACATAAGTTATTAAAATTGTAGGTGCGCATCCTAATTATGACATGTTAATTCAAATTTTAAACTGTTTGTAGGTTGTACAAATACTTTTAGATTTTTCTCTCAAAATTCGATACTCAAACGCTACTCAGCTAGTTTGAAACATGAATTTCTTTTATATTCTCGCAAAGTAGATCACATTAAATAAGGCAATGCCATCAAATATCTTGAAAAATTTATAAATATTCCTCTTTCGTTCACATACACAGATCAGAAATATTATGGTCGTTTTGAGTAAATCAATATTTTTTCACAATTTTTCTAACAATTCACTCTTTGTCTCCTTTGTTTTTTAGCATATCATATTTCACTCGTTCACATGGATTCTATTTTCTGTGCACGGAATCCTAGGATGACAAATGGTAATCAACATTCAATATTCGAAACATGTTCGATCTCACCCATTTCGGTTTTATCAAGTGAACACGCAGAGCACAAACGACAGATACCTCATCAAATTACAACGCTCACTTGGGAACATTCGGTTAAATTGTAATCATCTGAACCATTGGTGTAGTAGACAACAGGTGAAACAGTATGATTAATTGGGAAATTTGATTTTACACGATTCTAAAGATTCTATGACACACGTTGTGACAAAGTCTGTAACGTGTAAGCAATGCGAGTAAAATTCGGATTGTATCCCGTACAGTATTCCAATAAAAAAGTTTTACAACAAGTGCATAGAAAAAATGACGATAAGGATTATATTATGTTTAAATAAAAAAACAAGTACTTCTAATAACTGAAGGCAGTTGCCCTAAAACATTAAAATACGTAACGAAAAATAGTTAAAAACTTATTTCATCTCGCAAGACATGTCACCATTGCTTATATTTTGAGAGAAAAATTCTTTAATTCATTTTAGTATAACATTTATTAACTGTTATTCGTGAAACTAAAGTAGAATCTAAAATACGAAATCAATCTCGTATTCGCGTTGCAACAAATCGTTGTGTAAGCCGTGAGGACACCACGCTCGCATTTTAAAGTGAACGAGGTAATAACCATTTTGCTTCTTCTTATTAGATCTAATAAATGCATCATAATTCCCATTCACTGCGATGATGATTAGACTATATTAATTTAAAAATAAATTCATTTATATAAAAAGGAATTCCTGTCCACTCTGCACAACGCATAATCAAGTCTTAATGAAGTTTTGTTGTCTCGAACGTCAAATACAAATTCAACGTGCATTAAAAAGTTTCTCTCTAAATTCTTTGCAATTCCTTATTAGCAAAATTTCAATGTGACATGCCAAAGTTTTTTTTATTCAAGATCCAATTATTATTATTATTTTTTATTTTTCGCAATCTAATTTCTCGATATTCTCGAAAACTATTCGACGTATGGACATGTAGTTTGGCAATCCGTATGCACATGGTTCATAAAACATATTTATATTTATTAATTAACAATTTTGAATTGTTAAGATCGGAAGCGGACCGTGTAGTGTAAAAAGTAACAGAATACGTTGTCCAGTAATAACATACCATTCTAAATGAATTCGAATCCAATTGTCAGGTTTGATTTTGTTGTATTCTCGTCTTCGTGTGTCACCGAAGAAACGAAATTGGTCATGTACATATGCACACATTATATACTACATACAAACCAAGGACACTGAATATCATGACAAAACATTGAGAAAAACGCTCTTCTGACGGCACAACGTCAAGATTTTAACAGATCTCACTTGTTTGTAAGTTTGTAATGTTTTCCGTACACTGTTCTAAATTTATGTCGTGTTTCGGGATTATAATATCACAAATGTTAAGAAATAAATCCAATTTTTTCTGTGAAATTAATTATGAATTGAATATTAGATCGTTATTAAACTTAATTTACATATCGCAATAATTTGAAATCAATTCCCACTGTAACTGACATCAGACTGTGGAAGACGATTTTGTCTTCATCTAACCACGACAAAAATAACGTAAACTCTCAAAAATCGGATTGGACTAGTAAAAAAATAATTACTCATAATATTGTATAGGAATGCTGTTACAAGAACACATACTCTGCTCGGTCGAATTAGGTGAGGTTTTCAGCTGGGGTTTCCCTCACGTGCTCCAGACAAATGTCGGTTCGGCACCATACGTTCCCTGGCAACCCAAAATCTCTCCATCCCAATTCCCTTACCCAAGTCACTGCTAGGTCGAAGGGCGGGCCAAATGGCCCGAACCTCGCTATAAGACATAAAATAAATAAACATACTTATTTCGTGAGATTTTCAGAATTGTTTCAGATAATACCTGTATTTCATTCCATTGACATGATTTCCTGGTTTATTTGGGTTCTTTAACCCGTGAGAACTCTTATCGAAACGCACCTGTTCACATTTATTTCTAGTACCCATTACCTCAGTTATTCTCCATCCTTTGAAAGCATTGAAATCCTCTAACAGTTTCCATCTCTCACTGAGTGAGAGAGAGAGAGAGAAAGAAACACGGAGAAAGTGAATGAGAAAGGGAACTGAGGAGCGCCACTGGAAGTTGATGCGCACGTGGCGTTTTGCTAATTGCTAGCACAAAGTGGGTGGCGTCACTTCACCAGTGCGTGGAGAGAATTAGGAAGCTTTGCGGATGTGCTACTCTCGATGTTGTTGAAACGCGTTGGTGCGACTGGAAGTGTTGGAGGCAGACGATGGTGTTCGTGGATTCACGATATGGGGCTGAAGTAACAGGTCACCTTGTGTTATGAGATGATACTGAACTATACATGAATTGACTGCATTCATTAGTAGTTTCTATACTTGAAAAGTTTTTAATAAAAATAATAATATAACAATAATTTAAAACAAAATATAACATTTTAAATTGGTATAGCTCCTCCTTCCACGACCAATATAAAAAAGGCAGAACAAATAAACATTCAAATCTATTAGACTATTTAATACAGAAATTCCGCAGATTTGGAAAGAAAATGAAGAAACATAATTTCAGCAACTGTTGTCATTTTCAAACCAATAAAAGTGCATCTGGCAATTTTACCATTAACCAGCTATGTACTATCAGAAATGCAGAAATTTGTTTCATTGCAAACAAGCCACCTTACAAGGTAATTTCTTTGTTATTCTTTCGGCTTGGCAATTAATCCCACCCCAACTTCCTGTTTCAACAGATATAATTACAACTTTTGATTATGCAGTTATGACATACGCTATCTCTTAAATTCTAGAAGACCTTCACTAGAGTAAATTTGAAATTTTAGAAAACGTCCAGACAGGAAATTAGAGAGTATTGAAAAGAAAAGAGCATGTCATTCAGGAATAAAAGAAGATGCGCGGGAGTATTAAACAATGTCAAAATTAAAGCAGAAAAATGGAAATATACAAGTCGTTCATTCATAATCATATACTTATGAACCTTCGTATTAAAAATCATCAAGAACTGGAAAAGATATAATGTGTTTTGAGATGATTTTTTTACCAAACATACACACAGATTGTTCCCCAAGTTTGCTCCGTATCTCGGCGGCTCCCTGCGAAGGAATGGGACTTTAATACTTCTTCAAACTCTCGAGTGTGCGTCAATTTATTACATTTGAACTAACAAGAAATACATAACGGAGAAGATAAAAAAATATTACCCCTAAAGATTTGAAATGTTTGAAATGATGTACAGGCCAACTATATCAAACATCATTCATATGAAGATCACGTCAATTCAAAACAATTAAAATTTTAAACGCGATTATTCAAAATTATAGGAATATTTTGTAATCGTGTTTTGTACTATGATATTATTTTATTACAAAATTTTAGTTTTGCATCAAAATGAAACCGAACCGTGCCCATATCTCCGCTTTCAATCTAACAAATGAGTTCTAAGAAAATAACTTAAATATGTATATTTATCCAGTTCACAGGCATAAACTTGTCACAGTTGTGTTTTCACTAAACAACTATATATGTATAATATTCCTAAAATATCGTATTTTTTCAGAGAATTAAAGAAGCAACTAAATGTTCTTGAACTTTCTTATAGTCATGCATGCCCATAATACTTTCACATTCAAAGTGTGCTTAGAATCCCAAAGTATTTGTGTGGTTATATCTACTTGAGCCTGCGATGCTACAGTAAATTTCTTCTCCAGAATTTTCCCTGAGCTATTGTCATGATTATTAGACTTTCAATGACATTAGAGAACTGACTTTTCTTACTAAAATTTGAAAACGATTTGATGATATTTTTATGTTATATGAAAAAATCAAAAATTTTTACTTCATCATTTTAGGCAATAGTCGTACACCAACTTCCTAATTTAAACTTTCCCCTTAAAATAATAATTATTGTGCAAACCTTTTGCCATACGACAGACACAAAACCATGAAACTCCTGTCCTATTAGTTCAATCAGCTATGAACTTGTCCCATATTGTAGCGAAGTGAATTTTCAACAAGTTTCCAATACATTGAACTGTATCGACATGGTTTTAGGTCTAAGTATAGTTGGTTTACTTAAACATTTGTTATAAAAACGTTTGCATTAATTCGTTGGTTGATTTCAAATTCTGTTTTTATCCAGAGATCTTTATTGGAAATAATGCGTGGCCATCATATTTTTAAGATGATTCTTAGACGTCTATTTATGAAACTTTGAAACTTCCTTTTTATTTCAGTAGTAACCAATCAAGTTTCACAACCATACAGCAGGACAGATTTGACACAAGCATTAAATATTTTGATCTTCGTACTAAAGCTTAAGTTGTTGGACAGCCAAGTTTTCCTTAGTCTTGCAAATGTGCTCCTTGCTTTCTGAAACCTTGTGCAAACATCTAGGGTGGCTCCTTCATCCTCTGACACCATACTTCCCATATAAGAAAAGTTGGACACATTCTTTACAACGTTTTCTTTCATGATAATAGCCCTCTGCGAATTATGATACAGTCGCATTTCTTCTGTTTTGGAGCAGTTTATCTGAAACTACTGAGGTCATTTAATTTTGCCTGCATGCGATAGTAATTACGGGATAATAATGTCATCTTCGTAGACTAATTCTTCGAGATATTGGTTCAGTTTCCACTGAATCCTTCAGTTCACCCCCTGAATCGTTCTTTTCAATACTCTATCTAACACTAATATAAAAAGAAGGGGTGACGGAAGGTATCCTTGCCTTACCCCCGTTGATGTAGCGAAGGGTTCAGACACTTGACCATTGTGTAGAACTCTACAGCTAAAACTCTTGTAACCCTCTTTGATCAGGTTGATATAATTGATGGGTAGACCTCTTAAATTCAATTCTTTCCACATCTTATCACGTGCGAAAGAATCAAATTGTCTTTCATAATCCACAAATACAATATAGAGAGGATACTGATACTCAACAGATTGTTCAATTATTATTCGTAGTGTGTGAATTTGATCTGTGCATGATTTGTTGGGACTAAAACCAGCTTTGTTCATTTCTTATGTTTTATTCTAATGTAATCATTATTCTATTTCAGATAATATTGTTAAATATTTTATTTGTGACCACAAGCTGAGTTATACCTCTCCAATTACAACGCTTTCCAAGATCTCCTTTTTTGGGTATTTTAACTACTAATCCTTCGTTCCACTCCTTGGGGAACAGCTTCTTTTGCCAGATTTCTTGGAACATTGGCAAAAGTATGTCAGCTGTTGCATTCGGATTTATTTTTAATACTTCTGTACTTATGTTATCAGAACCAGATGTTTTGGCGGTTTTCAAAGACTTTATAACGTTCACTATTTCTCTTTTCGTAGGACGTTTGACACTTATCCGTAGTTCTGCGATAACCTGTTCTTGTTCTTCAACTTGAGAGCACGAAGGTGTCTCCGTGTTGAGAATTGCACTGAAGTACTCTGCCCATCTTTTGAGTTGACGCTTTACTCAACAAATCGGGTTACCTTCCTTATTATTTACAGAAACAGAAGAGTGAGTTGACGTATTACATAATTGTTTCACTGAATCAAACACACCTTTCACATTGCCTTGGTCTGCAGAATTCTGTTTCTTTCCCTATACCTTCGGTGAAAAGGCGGTGATCTTTGCGGACTTCTTTCTTAATTCTTTTATTCAGTGCAGCATATTCTTCTTGCAGCTTTATCCGTCTTCTTGTGAGTAGTGCGAATTTAGTGAATATTTTGATGTGTAGATTTTACCTTTATTTAATCATGACCCAGATGTTTTAAGGTATACACCATTTTTTCTTCCTTTCTTCTACGTATCCCAGAGTCTGCTCACACATCTTGTTCAACATCTCTCGCATATCCTCCCATTTTCTATCTATACTCTCCAAATCTGGAGATGACCGAACTAGCTCCACTTTCTCCACCAATTTTGCAGAAATAATATTTCTGATCTCGGGCTCCCTTGTTTTCACAATATCATATTTATTTGTTTGAATTGAATACAAATGTGATCAATTTGGTTTTGAACTTCATTTTCTTTATCTGGGGACACCCAAGTGACCTAATGACAATCTTTGTGTGGAAAGGTTGTACCTCCAATCTTCAAAACATGTATTCCACAGATTCCAATAAATAGTTCTCCATTTTATTCCGATTTGGCATGTCTCGCTTGCCCATTATGGTCTCGAGGTCTTGATTATCGTTCCCTATCTGAGCATTAAAGTAATCCATTAATACTATATCACATTTGTTAACACTAACTTGAGTTCTATCCAATGGACTGTAAAAGTCTTCTTTGTGTTCCAGTTCAGCACCTTCAGTTGGAGCATAACATTGCACTACTGTCATTTTCCTCAGTTTTGTCTTGAAACGGGCAATGATGGTCCTCTCTGATATTGGTTTTCATTCTAATAGATAATTTTTAATGTTTTTTGTCTATGAGGAGTCCTACACTTCTAACATGGGGATCATCTTCCTCGGCCATACCAGAGTATATAACTAAATTGCCATTGGAAGTTACTTCATTCCATTTCTATTCCATGTCACCTCACTAACTCCCAAAAAAAAACAAGTTTATATGCCTCCATTTCCTTGTTTAGCATAGTCAGTCTTCCTTTCTGGTATATCGTCCTAATATTCCACTGTCCAAATCTCAACCTTAATTGTTTCGGCAACAGGTTAAAAATGCCGGCTTGAATTTCTTGTGGACTTATTGAAAACTATTAATATTCGGAGAAGGCAGGAATTAACCTACCGCACCCTATCCTGATGGCTGCCAACTATGGGCCTCAGACTACCACTTACATTATTACTACACGGGGCATTTCCTCCACAGAAGGTGTTAAGGTTATCCTGCCTATACCTGGTCATCAGAGCCTCGTTAGTCTTAACTGAGTCCACCCTGCGAAGGTGAGGTTGATATTTGGAGAGAAGAAGTTTTATTACCCAAATAATGGCGTCACTTCACTCCCCCTTAGACCCCGGAAATATACTACAAAGCGTTAAACAGCGATAGCACTATCGATTTTTTTAATTTTTCATACTATCGCAAAATAATCGATAGTGAAAACCACTCCTATCGTTCCAATTCAATTCAAAAAATAAACACCTATTTTAATAATGTAAATTTGGACTAAAAGAATTTTTCTTCTTCAATATCGACTCTTTTGAATTTTTATTTGAAATGGAAAGCCAAAATGTGCTAACGGTTCTATAAAACCTTAGCCTACAAACCATTTGTCTCGTAGGGTTCATCTGTGATTATTAATATGTAATTATTGGTGTAAAATTATTATGATAAGTTGGGATTAAAATGATATATAAATTATTGATCAAACTACTGAAAAGTTATATGATTTTCCAAATGAAAATAAAAGTTTTGTATATAAATGATTATTGTTATTTTTGTTAATCATTTTTCTTTATTACTGTTTATAATTTATATTGTATTATGAAATAAGAATAATGAAATCAAAGAATACCTCCTATTAATATAAAGATTATCGATGTTAGACATGAAACATAGTCAGACTATCGAAATCTGTCGATCTATGTTTAACGACTCCTAAACTATACTCGGAGATACCGAATGCAAACTGAAGACGGCTTATTTATGGCTGGGACAACAATCATCTTGCTTGAAGCATGATCTCAGTGGTTTATGCTCACTAACTGGATTATTCCATGAGAGGCTAATACACATATTATAGAAGGTCCTAACATAATCTGGGGGTCAATAGTGTCTGCGGTTATAGGTTAAATCAACAACGAAACTCAATTCGGCGTGAACATAAAGTGTTTCCGACGAGTGTCACATACGACATTGATAGTTGAAGACGTCTGTGCAACAAATGTCAGAAGAGGGTGTAAGTAAAATATAAACACTTAAATAGGAATATTACAAACATAGAACGAAGATTTATTTCTATTCTGAAGAAAGGGAAAGGTGATTTTGCGAAAAGTATTAACAAACTTGGCGTTTATACCTGCACAATTCAAAGCAGTAATTAAAATTAATTCAAGTTTCAATTTTACTTGATTTTCAAGTAATATAATATCATTTTATATGAATGTAGTATATTCCTCTCTCCGTCCAAATTACAAATGAGTGTTGAACTAATAAACCAATAAAAATTTAAATTATTCAAATTCATAGAAGTCTATGCACACCTTAATTTCAACTGAATTCTAATTTTGCACTTTTATTTATATCATAGCGGGAATATTCTGTTTATAAGCATAACAAGAATTTATATCAGGAAGCTAGGAACGCAAATCAATATGATTCATGGAATGTTACGCTTTGACATCAACTGAGTTAAATAAATCATTAGAAAAATATATAATACCTCGTTAATTACACTATATTTCCCATAATACAATAAATTTATTTTTCAATATTAATATCAGACATCCAGTTATCTCTCCTGATTATATAAGATTTTATTGTCCATTATTGTACTCATGATGTCATTTAATGAATACCCTTAATGCAACTGAGTTATTTCTGTGATCATGAATAATGACTCCAGCTATACGCTGTATCAGCACAAAAGCGTTTGTTACCGCGACAATAGATTTAAAAAAGTAGTTCAAAAAACGGTATACAATGAAATGGCAAGGAATTGTGGATGGAAAAGACCTGGCTAAGTAATGAAAGAAATAACTATAATCATCAATCTTATTAAGGATTTAAAGAGACTGCACATAAGCCAGAAGGATTAAAATAAGACACCAACGAAATACTAAACGCTAATGATTTTTATGGAGTAAATGAAGCATATTGCAAAATAAGAAAGAACAATATTAAGAAATTTTTTCAACAAAATAGAAAAGTGAAGATTAAATATCAGATGGAACACATGTACATGTATATTAACCATTGCGACCTATGAAATACTCAGTACTTACATGATTGAGTTTTCTTACAGAAGAAATGTTTATAGTATTAGTGGTAAATGTGTTTCTATCCCTTCGTCCCATTCTTCACATGTCTCGTCTCGATTCTCTTGTCATTTCATCCTCTTCTCCTCATATTCTTCATTTTTTCAAGTAACTGATGTAAAGTTCATGTATTAAACTCTACTATGGACTCATTTTTAACATACCGCTATAGGATGATAGCTTTAGTTTTGAAAGAAAATTGCAATTTTTCATCAATTGACTAATAAACAGATGATTCGACTACAATAGTATGTATCAAAGAAGCTAACATAATTCCAATATCTACTGACTCTTGACTTTTAGTATATCTCGATTTTATGTTAATTAGCTTTAATTCAGGTCATTATGTAGTTTTCACTTAACGACGGCGTTAAAAAACAACAACCTGTGAGGAAACAAAATGCAAGGAAAACGGAAAGTCAAAAAATATTTTCAACGCTTCAATGTTACTGATTTATCTCTTCGAATTTGCAATACACCCAACAAAATTAACTGCGCAAATCATGATAAATTTAAACTCTTTATTTTGAGCCTGCAAATCGGATGAGTCAATTTGACATCGGGTTTCTATTTGCGTGTATGTAAAATTTAGAAATTTTAGATCCGGTTTTTATTTCTTTTCTTGTGTTGCCATACCAAGATAAAAGTATTATTTTTGTACTTTTATTAGCATATATCTCCAAAGTTACATATTTTAGTCCATATATTCCTTTATGCCCTTGAGTAATACAAGTTGCTGGAAAACCGAAAATGTCTGAAGAAAATATATTTGAAACGGTGGTTGCAGGTCAATAATTTTTTGTTGCAACAAGTTTGTATAACACAATCAATCGTATTATCACAATATTTTCAAACGTATATTATTTACTTTCAAACTAATTTTAACTAGAGTTAAATTTTAACTATATTAAAATTATGTATGGTGTTAAAGGACAATCTGTCAGGATATATTTCCTAAGGCAGTCCCCACTACGCCTTTATTGAAGTCTTCAGAAAAAATCGACAGTATAATTTGAACCAGTGTTACAAATACTTTCGTTTCCAGGCTCTTCGCCATTTTCACCTGACCGAAAGTTGTCAGTAATGAAATTTCTAGATCTCAATAGCCGTCGATTTGCTGGATCGATTTACAATAAAATCAAAATCAACACTGTTCTGACGTGACCAGGCTGGATGCAGTGAAATGTGAAGTCCGTGGGCGAAAACTATCCATGGCGTCCTCTATGCCTTAAAAGAAAGTTTTGACATGATATTTATGGTTCAAATATTATGTTACTGTCTTGTAAACGGAACTGAAAATTAATTGCACTTGCAACTGCATTAATTTTTAACAATAATCAATGCACTTTCATCGTACGGACATTCAGGGTACAAAAATTCTTAAACTCGCTAACGCGACCGAAAAATTTCATAAAACTATATGAATGCAGTTAAGGTCAGCTGCAAGATCAGTAGAAATAAATACTCAAGATTTGGGTATGTAGAAGTAGGTTCATTTTTAAAAAAACATTTGCTGAAAGGAAGGACATTTTATCCATGTTAAAACGAATACTACTTGGAAGTGATAGCCGTTATTTATTAAGTAAAGGTAAATATAACTATAACTACAATTAACTCTAAGAAACTATAACTACAATTATTTTACTTTTAAATAGTATGAGTTTATATAGTGAAAGTTTGAAACAAAACATTTCCTTGGTCACGTAACCAGTTAATGTAGATTTAAAAAAACTAAAACCCTCTAAATTAAAAATGAATGCAATAATCGATTTTTTTAGTTAGGAAGCTGACAAAAAATAAATCAATAAAAACTGAAAATGAAATATAGTTCTCGGAAACGACAAGCGCAACTCGTAGCTGAAGAAAACTATTATTGTCGCCCAGTCATTGGGAAGAGCGGTCTGTTTGAAAATTAATTGCCTTGTGATGTTGAATATTTGGTAGTTTGAATGCAATAGTTGTACAGTATTCGGAATGCAGCTACTGAAGCTTGAAAATTTATTGCAGAGAAGAAAACATCGTTAAATTTTACTGCAAATAGTGATGAAATCTTCACTATCTTTCAACACTAATTGTTTCAATTTTTTGTCAAAGAAAATGTTAAAAACTCCACATAAAACACTACACACTAGTATACACTTTGAAAGCAAACAAGGGATCATCCTATCGATTCCAATCAAAGTGTTTAAAGGATAACACGAGGAAAATCATTTTAACAAAATGTAAGGATCACAACACTATACCACGCTTAACTTATTTTACCATACATCTGAAACCAGGTATATCGTTCTCATCACATCACATCGCGCGGGATTCTAAGTGGAGATTGCGAGGACTGCAATACAGCGACGTTTCATGCATTTAACTAATTGCGATTTGGCTCACACATTATTTTTCATTCTCAAAAAAATTAATAAATTTAAAAACGAAGCAAAGTTACTTTGTTTTCATTTGATGAGACCATTCTCGGTCTCTTTGTGCGTACGGAAAGTGCAATACAAGGATATCTCCTTTCACATTGTTATCTCGTATCATTGTGTAGTGTCGTGGGTGCTACACACCTTTGCCGTCATGAAGATGTTGTCCGTTCCTATCCGTGTGGAGGCATGTGCTGTCTATAATTTGCTGTGGTATAGATCTCGTACCCCTCCTATTTTGCTCACATATTCTTCGAACAAGTTATATTTCTTCTCAGTATTCATGTATGTCTGTTTATTTGCTATAATAAACATGACCAACTTTTTGTATTCTCGTACCTATCCCGCTCTCTCCATCGCATACAGCGGACAGTCCCATAGTATGTGCTGTAGCGTACACACACATTCGACTGCTACATCTTTCCCGAAGCGACGTAAGTACACTGCATTATTTCCATGTCCAGTTAAAAGTTATTATACCACCTTTGGCGGGAAAAAGCAAGACCTTTTACTTCGTTTTATATTCATATTTTTGTAATGCTTTTTGGAATGAATTGATATTATATTCACTACCAATTTAGCTACAAACTGACCAAGATATTTTTTAAATAAAATAAGGTATTCGACAAAAATGGATAAATATGGTCATGCTCCACTGGAATATATGCCCCGTTTGCGGGGAAAGTTTTCAAACTACTTTAAAAGGTTAATATTCATGACTCCAAGATTCTAAACTGCACTCTAATGGTCCCAACTTAACTGGAAAGATGGTATATACTGTTTTCTTGATCATTTATCCTATGTGAGTGAAATGTTAAACGAATTGGAAAACTATACATAGAATCAATTGTAAATGAACTGACACATTGCAATGCACTGGATACCTTATGGCTGACCATGCTACCAATATCCATAATTACTACGTGACCGTCGCACTATCTCGGGGTCTCAATGTTCTTAATGAAAATATCTTATTAATTTAACAAAAAATCCATATCAATATAAAACTACATTAAGAAACAAAGAAAATAATAGTAAACGAAAGTTATGAATAGTATCAATTTATGAAAAATAACATATTCTACAAAAAGTTAACGTTTGCTAAACCATAATTTACTCAAAAAATAAAATATTTCATTTGCTGCAACCTTCCTTGTGACATATAAATCTGTCATCTCACCTTTCCATCAGCATCACCCACATTTAACAAGTTAATCACAAATAATTTTATTTAATTTTTGTGGGGTTTTCTTTTCTTCAGAGAATATGTGATCAAGGACCAAGGAACAATTTTTGCTGTTTGACCAACTCTACAAAGTTCAGTAAATTTCTGTTATAATAAGATAAGATGATCGAGGACGGGGCATGTTTTTCATTCCTCATACTCATTCACAATGAGAAAATCTGCGTTATACTTTATTGGGAAATTCGTCCCAGTGCCATATTGGAACTATGAGATAACCTTGAGTGCGCCAATCATTAACAAAACAAGCACTTAAATGCATTCAGAAAAACACAATTTTTATAATACGCAATATTAAGAACTAATTCAAAAGCTAGGATATTTTAAATACTTGATAATTTCGGTGAAGATTACCTGAAGTAGATTACTACTGAGAAGTACGAATTCCAAACCCCTAAAAATAATATTAAGTATTATGTTAAGAATGTAAGCGGATTATTAATATCTCTTGCTTTTAGTATTTATTTCTGTACAGAAAAAATAATTTTCAATACAGTTTAATCAAGTATTATGAAAAATATTGATTTTTTTCGTTTCCACGGTAAATCTGAGATATGTTTGTATAAAAATTGTTGAAATATTGAAGCCTTTGAATGAAAACAAAATCTCAAGGGTACGAGGTCCAACAAAATTAGATTAAGTGCAAGTTAAAATCAGAAGAGTCAATATGGAACCCGTGAAATGAAAGATGCATGCATGGAATCAAGGTAATCGAGGTAAACGACCCTAACTTGCTGAGGGAATTTGCGATCCTGCCGATAGGATTGGATGATTTGGTGTCAACACTTATGTCAACACTCCGGAACAAAAGCTTTGCCAATGGCGACCACATCGTATGATGTCCATCGAGGGAAGAGGTGGTCCGAGCTCTTCGCATCTGTGATGCCGAGTGATTCGACTTCGCATTATGCTAGTTGGGGTTTGGAAACACGGCGGAGCGGCGTGTCCACAGGGAAATGACAAATTACACGGGAGCGGTACAATGGCAAACAGATCGCGTTCATAACAAATCGTGACCTCGTCCTTTACCCCTCGGCCTTCACGCATCGTCCAGATGCATGCGATAACTCATGATCTGTAGATGTACCCTTCACAGTGTACAAGTGTTGTGTACTGTTGATTCGTCGGTCTGAGGCGAGACAGGAAAGCCGCACGTTAACCATATGTGGTCGTATATCGGCACAAGGCAAATCTACGCACGTGGGGTGTTAAAAACTATGCTGGTACAAAGAAGATGTAATTATTAGCAACGTCGGTGAACTTGTATCCTTGGTATCCTTCAAAGTAACAGAAAATAAATCAAATTACTTCGTGTTGGGCCCAATCCAGTCATGAAGCCAACAATCAACTGGTCAATAAGTGTAATTAAAATATTCTTCTAGTTTGGCAAACGTTATGCCTGTTCTCACGTTAACGTTATAGTAACATCTTATTTCAAAAGTTTAAAAATACAAAACAAGCACCGTTAATGCCGGAAAAAACTTATAAGTATTTCAACTAATATAAAATATCCTAATTTTTCTTAAAGACATTAAAAAGTGTAAAGGAGATAAACAAACATTATTAAACGGTAAACTGTAAGTAAACATTATATTATGACGCTGACTTGTTTGTTTTAGTAACATTGAGCGTGTAAACAAATAGATGAATAAAAAAATTGAAGGGATAAGAATAGCGCAAATTACATGTATACTTAAATGTGCATATTTATTCTTATATAATATTGAAATATTAAACAATTTCATTTATTCATATGAATATGTCTTATTAGATATATTTTATTAATAATTCTGCGTTCATGTTTGAGATAAGGAGGTTTCTAGTCCTCTAATTTCCATTAAAAGTTCAAAACCAGTTCACCATATTTCTCGTTAATATAATTTGATATAATAATCAGAACCCACATACTCCTATATTATGCATGAAGTTCACATAATAGGATTTTCTACTTTAAGCAATACTACGCAGCTATTTAAAATCATCGGAAGTGTGCATTCTCGAAATGTGAATGTAATTATGTTAATATCCCTGGACATATGTTAATAAGATTAAATTAGCAGAACTAATTCAAGAATGTAAACCACGAATTTATAAGCCATAATTGACGTACGAATTTTGATTCCAGATATCATAAAAATTGTAAATGGAACTACATACTTAATAGGAATTGAAAATTCGTAAAACAGCCATTAGTCATACAAATTGAAATCATGTTATATATCAATGTACCTCTGTACTTCAACTTAATTTATTTTGCGACTTTTTTCCTATACTATCTTTTACATTCTTTTACATCAGTATTTTACAAACTAAACGTTTCGACGTTTACACGGAGACAATAAACATGTATCATGACTACATGATTGATACACAATACAAACCGAAAATTAAAACAATGAACAAAAAACAACAACATGTATCATAATATGTCATTATATGAAGTCTACAAAAAGTCATAAGATAAATTAATGCATGTAAATAACTGTTATAATTTTAATATTTCGAACAAAACGGTATACTGAAGGGAATAATGAATGTTGAAGACTGAAATTTAAGAAAGTTTTTGAAAATCACAGACTGTGATCTCTGAAACCACTCTCTCTTAAGAGTTGACTGTTCTGATGATTGTAATATCTTCTCTCGTACAATTTTCTAAAGTTCATCATGACAACATGAATGTGGTATGTAATCCAGAAGATTCTATTTTGTGCCCTCGAGGAGATTGCTTCCCATGTCTCTGCCACTCAGAGCTGTCAAGTGCTTTCTCTTCGTGGACTCGTTAAATTTTGCCCATTGGAGTTCAAAAGGTCTGTCTCAACTAAGTTATGGAGTTCAACTCAGCGGCGGCAAACTTTCTACAGACAACCAAACGAACTAAAGGTTACGATTTTTTCGTGGTGTTGTTCGAGCAGATATATTGCCGGAGATTTTCTCAGTTCTAAGTTACAAGATCAGGAAAAATAATATTAGGTACATTTATGTAATATACGAGGTATGTCCGAATCGCGGACTTGGGACGATCGATCCATGATATATTTTAATCTACTCAACTAACATGATTGAAGTGGATTATCATAATTGTTTAAATACTAGTAATCTTTGAACGTCATCAAAATTAGATGTAAATAATATCATAGGTGCGATAGTTTTAATATTGCATTTTATATCTGATATCTATCAAAGATATTGTTGTCAATGTACTTGAGATGGAATAAAAACTACTTCAAGAAAATCTGTTTAATTAATTACACCAATACAATAATGTGACATATTTTATGAATCATATGGAATAATTATCAATGATTAAATATATCATTAAAGAAATGTGTGTGTATTGTATATGAAAATTAATAAATAAAAGAATAGAATAAATTGCATTTAAACTACGAGATGAATATCCGGGTTGTCTTAAAGACACGTTTAAAATGTATCGTGTACATGACAAAGAAGACTTAAAAATTTCTTGTCTATAAAATATGAAAAACACATAGTGATTCAGTCATAACTTTGAAGCTATTGCAAATAAATGAAGTTTAATTTGAAAATGTATTTAAATACTCTAATATATCATGTAATTTAAACAGTAACTTCAAATTAAGACAGCATCACAAATACTGAACCGCCTGAAAATCATACGACTTCATCGTTTTGTAACACTGACATGGCAACTTGTAGGAAAATATTCATGAATAGCATATATGATCAACAATGAAAATTTATTTTTATATGCATTTCTTATTTCATGAATTAAGATAATGAGGCATGATAGGCTACATTTAAGGAGTAAGTGAATATATTATAGACATTGAAGCGTAAAGATTTAGAGTGATGATACGAGTGAAAGTGGATTCTGAAGTGTTGGTCACCGATTTACTTGTAAAGAACGAAATATAATTTGCATTTTATGAAATTTCAAAAACTCTTCTTGAATTAGAACACGGTACTTTTTGTTATATTTCAATCATCCAATTTTTAATATAGTTTTCTTGTACACTCGGAAAAAGAATAATAATTTAACAACTGCCATTTTATTCTTTATTTATATTCATTCTTGGGTCTTATCACAAAAAGCACTTCGACACTAAAAGCTGTATTCAGAGACTCAAATATGCTATTGTCTGTTTGGCATTAAAACAGAAACAATGAATTTAGCGGACTTCATTTCTCAGCACCACAACGAAGACCGTTCTGTTTTTGTCATTTTGTTTTCTCCTGAATCATTGATACACAAAATCAATATGGTCACATTTTTAATACGATTTAAATTTTGTTTGAAAATTTTACATTAATGAAACATTCATTGGTTTGCTGAAATTCATGAAAAAAAATCACGATGCAGGGATGAATCGAGATAACTTAAAATATTCATTTGTGATGCAAAAATATTGAGATATGTCTTATCAGTCTACTCCTGGACGTTCAATCCAGTCGTGAAAATAAAAATCAGGAAGTTGGATAATTATTTCTATTTAAGCGAGGGTGTGATGAGAAACACAGTATCGACCATATAAAGAGTAATGAGGAGGAATTAGAGAATATTAATTTACGAACTTAGAAGAATAGAAAGAACGTGGAACATTGATAATTTAATTAATAATCAGTCCGTAGTAATTGAAGGAAATTGTATTCAAGGAAAGCACAGCGAAAGGAATCACCCGCCGTCTTCCTGGCTTGTCTTAGTATGCCCATCTATTAACACTTGTGACCTTCAGCAGGCGAGAAGGTCGCGCAGGAAGCAGCGAAGATCTCCGCTCCGCGCCCGCTTAGTGTGTCTTTATCCATAAAATAAAACGGGCCGGCAAAAAAAAAAATCGCTCCTCTCCGCGCCAAAAACCCAAGTGTGTCTTTAGCTTTACAAGTTCTAGTGAAACCTCGAAATAATGCATTATACTCAGCTTGCTCATCGGTTTGGCAAGGCTTTGTTGTGAAGCTCACATATGCACTTTCGGATTGAGGTCAGATACTTTGGCAGGTGGAATCGAGTTCAGTAGGGCACCGTGACGCGGACTAGATAGAATATAAAAGTCTCGTAGGAAGACACGTTCACTCTCATTTTGCCGTATCATTTTGCCGTCACGACGTCACCGTACGCCGCTCTGAGGCCCTGTCCGGCCAACCCGCAGAGAACCGCTGCCACGACCACCGAGCTGGCTACGTCATGAGCGTCCGCTCTAGAACCACTCACAACAACGCCGATACCGTCTGCCTTCGAACCTCGTAATCAGTGAGTATTAAACACGTATTAACCACGAATGGTTGTTTTACTGTGGAGACTGACCCCGCCCCCCTCCTCTCCGTCCAACCATATTATATGTCGTTTCTTGCTGGCCCAGACC
>NNCF01126916.1:19007-161771 GCA_002313205.1 Laupala kohalensis | reverse complement strand
ATATATATATAAATCGTACTTTGCTAACTACCTCCAAATGTGAAGACTGAGTCTGCAAATTAGAAACGACTTATGTGTCAATGGGAGCCCACGCCTTGGGTCCACAGCCAACCACACTCTGCTAACAATTAACCAGCAAGATTAAAAAAGAATCAGTAAAAAAATACAGATTATTGTTGAGGTAAAATATCTGACTGGATACTATAAAAAGCAGTTTCATTGTCAAGGTGACTTTTTATTGGTTAGATTTATAATGCAAAGTAAAATTCCAACTATTATATACTTATTTTGAAGAGGAGTTATTTGTTATTCCTGCACGAAATAATGACTAAAAAGGAAAAATTTATAAAGATACAATACTTATTTCACTTTTTCTCCCGACCGCCGCTCCTCGCAGCCTGGTGCAGACTCCTGCTGTTGTCAACGCTCAATTGTCTTCAGTTGGTCTTCAGTTAGGTCAGTGGCGCTCTCAGTCAGTGGAACTGGGAACTTAATTATTTCAACCATTCGTGAGGGGACCAGCGTTGTCCCTTACTTCGGCCGGTTCCCGAGGGAAATTAGTATAAATAATATCTTAGTTTAAAAAACTGGAGTTTTATTCATATGTTCTGGGGAGTAATACAATTGTACCGAAAACTTAAAAAAATCTTATCACGTTCACAAATTATTGCAATTTTGGTTGATTTGATATGGAATGACTCGTCAATAATTTTAACACTTCAACATTTCCTCTTTGCTTCTAAAGCATTCTAATTTTTTTATTTCTGTTTTCTTTTTTGTTAGAAAGAATAAAGATGAAGCTCAGTAAAATAATCTGTGAACTTACTTGGAACTGGTGAATTTGAAAACGACGAGAGAATTAGTTTTACGTATACGAATGAAAGTCAAACAAAATTTTAAATTAATTAGTTAATTAATTACTTTTTTAGTTTTGAAGAATGAGATTTATGATGGAGAGAATAGTGTTAAATGAAATGCATCTAAAAAATATAATATTAGACAAGTGTCTTGTAAAGTATAAGTAAAATATGTATGAATAATATTTGACCCAGGTTCAACACTTATTTTGTAAGATTTATTGTTCCAAGAATCAGACATCTGTGTTCATGTGACAAAAACTTCTGGTCAAACATTTTCATATTTAAAAATATTTTCATATTTCACATAGGAATATATAAGTGCTTGTGTTGAAAAGTAACTATTTCCGTTCTATTATACTCTTTCACTGTATTTATTAAATAGTGAGGAAATTGACTCATTTTTACTTATTCCTAAAATATAAAAATCGTAAATTAAAACAGCTTTCATTACATTGCTAAACTAAATATCTGAAACGTTAAAAGTTTTTTAATTAATTAATGATTCTGGGTAGTTTTTTAATTAATTAATGATTCTGATTAATGATTCAAAGAGTAGTCAACATGTGAAGTAACGTACTCTATGTTATTTGTTTCTGACGATGTTCGATCCATTCACTTAGTCATTGTTACATCACACCTCAAACCCTGATGCGATGTTATTTTTTCTTTGGTAGAAGCGGGATCCACATAAATACCAAAATCCCTATGGTAGTTTTTGTCGCTGCCACCAGCTCGGTTTCCCGAGCAACCAAACACACGTGTAATAACAATAAATAATGATTTATTACAAATTAACTAGAAATCTGAATTTACAACAGAGACAAACTCCCAAAATCATTAATACATCTAATAATCTGTTATTACACAAATAATGCTGTCAGAGAGCATTGTTTACACTTGGTTAAATATAGTTGAAGACAACTAAATTGTAAAAACCCTCAGGTTATCTGATCCTTCGAAAATATAAGTTGTTTTCCCCAACAACTAACTGATACTAGTTACGACCCTCGCACCCCGTAATGAGTTCATTAAGACTGCCGCAGCAGCCTAACGAACATCTGGTCTCCGCGACCTAGTCTTTAGCTCAGTCACATGTCAGTGCTGACGGATCTCTAAATTCCCTCGTAAAGAACCTCTGAGGAGCTACACTCCTCCCAATATATACTGTACCAGACGTCACGTGATCAGCAAATAACCACGCCTTCGCCACCACCGTGCAAACACTCTTTTTGTGTCACCCCTTTGGCTTCTAGGAACGCAGAGGCTGCGCCGTAGAGGACGAACCGCCATGAGCGTCCCCTAGGCGCTTTGCAAACACCCTTTTCGTTGTTCTATATTCGGCACGTACTTCATTCATTACTTCGTAGAATTCTTCTTTTCTTTATGTACACCTAAATTACAGTGGGTCAACGTCGCCGACTGCATTCTTCGAATACACTTGTACGTACGTTCCTTAAAAGTGAAAGGTGTTCGTTCAAACAATACCTCCACACGGAAAAGGTTTAGGGTGAATACCAAGCTCGTCGCACGTCCGTCTTAGCGCTGACCGGCCACTTATTGTAAGATTCTTAAAAGCATCCGGCTTGGAAAATACAAAGAAATATTAATATTTTACAAATTGATGGCATGTCCTGGCGCCGACGTTACAGTCACTACATTCACCTTCACCAATATAACTCCATTTAGGTGTCATTAGGATGTTGCAGATTACGTCTCTTGTCTTCCGAGATTTACCAGAATTCAGAGGTTTGTGCGAGCAACTATGATTCACAACCCTTCTGCCAATACAAACCTCCAGGTGACTAATGTTTCTCTCTCCAAATCTCGTATCAAAACAATGTGTATATCAGTACTAACGATCACGGGTTTCATCCCATAATTGTGAGTGCGCGTGGCAAAAGGGAGTTCAAGGGAGTACCCTTCCCATGGACATTTTCTAATTGGAAATGAAAGCACTTATTACTGTATTTGAACAAATATTATCTCAATAAGTAACTATTAATGTACAATTTATTTTATACATTAATTCAAATATTTTTAGTTAACATTAATTAATTTTTAGCGAGAAGTCTGTTTCACTTAAAAATTATTCTTTTATTGTAAGGGTGTCATGACCGGGATACTTTTCAATAAGAATAATTAGTTATACGTAACTTATCGATCAATTGATTCTATTACTTTAAGAAAGTTCATACAGCTTTCTTGATTTTTAAAACCAGTCATTTTGTTAACTTTAATTTGTAAACCACATACTATGATATGTAATGACAGTAAATTAAAAGAGATATGCTAAGTATTTTCAAATATTTAATTAATAAGATAACTGAGTTTCATATCACAAAATATATTTGTTTGATTAATAATTAACTACTTGTTTTATTGACCACTGAAACGAGGGTTAGGGTTAGCTCTTCGTAATTTTCAGAGGTCTAAATTTTCTGTACTATTGGAGTAGATTATTCTCTACACTTCAATTTAAGGATATATTAATATATCACTTCGTCATGGGAACACAAAAATATTTGGTCATTGATTACACAGGCACATAAAAAAGAAAGTGATCTGAACCAAAGACTCGACCTATGAATCCTTATGTATTTTCACGCGCTGAATCCGAATCCGGAGCTAGAATATCTTCATCACTCTCCATTTTCCTTTAAATCACATAAACACCTCTATATATGGAAAATACGGAAAATCTTGCTTTCGGAGGGTTCAGCTTCAGATATAACTGTCCAAATCGATTAAGAATGATTGTAAGATGTATATTCTGATGTGACAAATCTAAATCTGCTCCCAGAATTATTCTGTCTCTCTGAAGTGTTTTAAATCACAAAAAACACCTTTAAATAGGGAAAATATTTGTTTTTGAGGATTCAGCATCAGATATAACTGTCCAAATCGTTTAAGAATGATTGTAAGATGTGGTTTGATGCTCTGAATCCGAATTCGGAGCCAGAGAATTTCAGGTGTATGATGTTTATAAAGATGAAGCGTTGAAACTATTCATCGACTCTTCAAAACAGAGCTTGAAAGCTATTCTTCACAACGTGAATACGTTTACACCAATTCGAATAGTACACTCAACGAAGTTGAAAGAAACATGAGAATTTACAATTATATTGAAGAAATTGAAATATGAAAAACACAAATGGAAAATTTGCGATGGAAAATTTGTGGTGGTCTTAAGATTTCGATTTTGATTCTTCGACAGCAATCAGGATTGACAAATCATCCTTGCTACTTATGTCTGTGGAATAGTAGACACAGAAAATAACATTACGAACAGAAAGATTGGTCAAGAAAAATATATTTCCATCCAGGTTTGAAAAACATCATCCGCAAATCCTTGATTGATCCTTCAAGAATTCTTCTCCCCCCTCTCCATATCAAACTTGGCATAATGAAACAGTTCCTTAAACCTTTGGACAAGGATGGCGACTGCTTTGAATATTTCGGAGAAAAGTTTCATGAAATAAGATAGTCCTCAAATCAGTGCCGCATTCAGAGACGAAAAACTGATCACAAAAATGAATGATACAAAAACAAATGCCTGGATAAGTTTGCAATGATTTAGTTGAGGAACTGTTGGAAAACTACAAACAGGTGAACGTCAAATCTGATGAATATCAAATTGCATTTTCTAAACTCACATCTTGATAATTTTTCGATTAACCTCGAACACTATAGCGAAGAACAAGGTGTACGTTTTCACCAATATATCAAGGAAATGGAGGGCTGGTCCCAATGAAGGTGGGATGTAAATATGATGGCAGATTTCTGTTGAATGTCTAAAGGGGAAAACGAAGCAAAAACACATAAAATAAAAAGAAATAGATCGTTTGAAGATAAAAGGAGTTCGTTACAAATGGAAAAAGGAGTAACGAAAACATCATTTCTTACCTGGAGCCGATATTCACAGTTTTCAATAGCCTCATCTCGTTAAATATCATATAACTGAAATTCTCTGACTCCTAATTCGGATTCAGGGAATCAAAATATACATCTTACAATCATTTTTTGGTCGATTTGGACACTTATATCTGATAATGAATCCTCCGAAAGCAAGATTTTCCGTATTTTTTCTATTTAAAAGTGTTGTTTTGTTGTTTAAAAGTAAGTGGAGGGTGATGGAGAAATTCTGGCTCCGGATTCAGATTCAGAGCGTCAAAATACTTAAGAATACTTAGGTCTAGTTTTTGGTTCAGACCACTTTCCTCTTTTTGTGTGTGTCTGTGTTATCAACATTGCAAAATTCAAAATAAATTGAAATACGATGTATACTCGTACATTATGATGTATGTGTATGGCAAATTACAGAATTAGTTCAATTAAATGAAAAATACCAGCGTCATATCAGTTGAGCCATAATGATATAACCATAATGATGTAGTTATTATTTATTTCTTGCCAACATATGTTATTTACTTTTAAAGATTATTTGAGTGTATTACCAAAGAATTTTGGTTTAATATTTTGAAAAATAATATAATAACATTGCGTAGTATTCTGATTCATATTTAGATCAATATAGTTCCGAAAAATAATATCGTAAAATATCATGTTTTCAATAGGTTGGGAACGCGACATGAAATAAAATAAATGGAAAAAAGTCCTAAAATACATTAAATATTAGATATTGCGGATGAAATCATGAGGATATTTCCTGAACGTTCGATTTGAAGAGAATTCTTTTCTCGTCCTATCTCACCATCTTTTTCCTGTGTTCACAGTATCTCATTCTAATGCCGCATCACCCTTCAACTACGATCGACACAACTGACAAAACTTCCTTTTGTCGATCCAATTCAACTGTTTCTCACTCATCCCTTCCCCATCTCAGTCCACCCGCTCTTTTGGAAGCTCTCCACTTAAGTCGTTCGTCGTTCTTGAGACAGCAGCCTCGGACTGGACCGAGCTATTCGCCCTTTCCTCAACCCTCCACACCCCCCACCATTCGTAGCTCAGCTTACTCCTCGAACCATCACCCATCCTTCTCAAACCCGCAAACGTAGATACGTCTCTTATTCAAAGTCATTCCTTACCTTAGTATTGTATGATCAGTTACAGAGAAATAATACAAATATCGACCTCGTTCCTCGGTAAAAACATCCTCCCACCCAAAGTATAATTGAATAACCGACACTACTGGACTTCGCACTGGGGTTTTTGGTATTGTTTTGTGATTTACTTTTCGTTATTAGTTATTGTAGACAAAAATATTCATTCAAAATTAGTTATGTACTTAAATTATTTTGTGATATTATCAAAAAATTCGTAAAATCATCTTTTTCACATATTGAAAGTTGATATATCGAAAATTATAGAAATATTTTTTTACGTATTTGATTTAAAAATCTTTATTATCTACGCCCATAAAATTTCAAAAATCGAAAAAGCAGAAATACGTCTCGAGAATTAAGTACGTTAAGAATTAACTACGTTAAGAACAAAATCCGAGATGGTATGTAAGTAGTTAATGTCCTGTTTGTCACTTAGGACAAAATCACTGATATATAGAGATAACTCATTGATACAAGGAAACTCACAGATCCACTTGCAGAAAATAAATTTAAAAATAGTTATTATTTTATTTTTTTTAATATATCAATTGCACATATTAGGCAAAATATTATTTAAATTGATAATTGAAATCAAAGTTATTTTATAACAACAGTCAATTTTATTAGAATTTCTTTTTGTATCATACAAAAATAAATTCTTAATTAATGGGACATGTGTATTCAACACACGTGTTGAAAATTCGTACCCGTAAGTGGATTCTTCTTTTTTTAAGAGTTGGATGCTATTTCTTCCGTTTATAATTCATTCTCTGTGTATTATGTTAAAAAAAGGTCAGGTAATTGACAATATCAACAAAACTACCATGACATGAGTTAAATGCATTGTTAAATCACGTTCTGCACATAGATGATCTAATGAGATATGAATTACAAATCTAGAAATGTATTCAGTAGGGTGTTTTGTCAATGATGTAGCAAAAATTGTAGATATTAATACTATCAGATGCAACCGTTCTCTTTTCAGACCACTTATACGGTAACAAGAATGTTATTTCCATATGTTACTTCATAGAAGAGAAGATGCGGAGAAACTACAACCAGATAAACATGATGACCCAAGTTCTCCTATAGGCATCCATTGTTATTACTGAGAAGGTAATGATATAGAACAATTAAAGTGATGAATACCTCAAGTAGAAAAGAAATGAAAATATTTGGAAGAAATGGAGTGTAATATGTTTCCCTATTCGTTAAACTACCGACAGCAATAGTATCCGTTCTGCTCCACCACTTAAAATTTCTCTTCCCCTCTTCAACAAGCGCTCTCCTTCCTATCAGTCTATATATCTTGTTAAATGTTCGCTGAGCCATCCCATCTCTCACGATTCTTCCGACATCGCTTTCCGAGTCAAATGGTTTATATTTGCTCCAACGTACATCTCCACAGCTGCTCAACAAACGAATTCCTAATTTTAGTGAGTACCAGAAATAAGATTTGTACAATAAGTATTGAAAATGTAATGTAATATCAAACTATATATAAACAAATAATACGGAAATTTAGGAATTGTAAAATAATCAATTATTAACGTACGAACACTGCAAAAAGTTTTTTCTGTCTAATAGTTTCGCCAAAGTTTCAAAAATTTATTTTATATATTGGTTTCATTTTATGACATTACTCCTTTCAGAACTTTCTTTAGTATACGTTTTTTCTAGTCCAGTATCAAAGTTTCGAACAATTTGTAGTGAACTGTAGAGCAGTGGTCGCCAATTCTTTGAAACTCACGGACCACCAAAGTCGTTTTCAATTCCGTGGACTACTAAGCAATTTTTATACATAAATAATACTTTTAAAATGATATTTAAATGGTCAAAATATGTCCAAAGAAATTTTAATTAAAAAATTCACATATTTCATATAAGAATATTTTTTCTACCAACACAGCACTGGTAAATAAAATAAAATTGTTCACTTCTTAAATGATTAAGAAATACGAGTAGGTAATATAACAAAGTGTGTGTGTCATATTATGATATCTTTGAATCCGTCATCTAGACGAGGAGGATAAGGAATTAATTGAAATTTAATTTTGATTTGAAAACTTATAAAACATTGGATAAGATACCCTTGTTCATCGAGTACGAATTGTAAAACTTAAAGATGAAAAATAAAATTTGATATGATGAATATTCGTGTCCATCTTTCTGATGGACGTCTGTGAATTATGAAACAAAAGTCGAAGATGAATTAATGTATTTCTTGGATCTAGCTGAATAGTACTTGTGATATAGAAGAACAAGCCGTAAGGGAGGTTGCGTAGGATTGGTGATACAATAAATACTACTGATGAGTGACTTTGAGTAGAGTAATTGTAAGGTTTGTGAACCCATCCATGATAATATCAAGTGTCATGGTAATGCTGTCGGAAGATGACAAAGCTTTAGTTGTTATACCTAGAGCGGAAAGCAAGCCCAGCGAACTGAAAAGGAGGAACTGCGAGTCAGGTATTTGCTTTAGGTAGTCAAAGGTAGCAATGCTTGGGGAATGATGGATACGGATGTAGATCGATGCGAGAGTTGGAGACGAAATTCGTACTGGAAATTCTGTGGCACTGAATAGTTATTGGTGGCTACAACGCCGCTCTCGCTCAAGTGACTGCGGAGTTGAGTTGCGAAACCTGTAACAAGTGAGAGTGACATCGGGGACAGATAAAATCCCGGGAGATGACGGAAACAAGAGTAAAGAGGAAGCTTAGAAGTACTAGGTGGACGGCTATCCTCGGGAGATGACGAAGTCGATGTCACTCTCACATACGTGATAAAGAGAAAACCATTGGGTGAACGTATGTGAGCCTGGAGGTGCAGGAATGAAGATGAGGCAAGGGACCATAGAAAGCCAGTGAGGTAACGTGTGAAGTTCGCCTCAAGCCAATTGTGACGATGGCGGTGGTGATGAGGACTGAAGCGGAAGAGCTCTGTGGCCATGGCGTTCCGATGACAGCGGTCACTTTGTTGATGTTGTTGGAGGCTCTGTCCATAGAAGCAGCAGCAGCACAGGCTGTGACTCTGTATATGGGTGGAGAGGAAGATGCGCTGGTGACGGAGGAGAAGTGGTGAAGTGGAGTGGGGATGGCAAGCGTCGCGAAAGGCGGCAGTGAAGGGCGCCAGGGCGTCGGCCGCATGCATAATGAACGAGCCAGTTTCATCCGACGGCTGAGCTTTTACTTCTGCCCCAGGAGCAGACAAACACTTCGTGCGCCTTGCTCTGACACCCTTCGGCTTGAAGAGCTTGCCCTTACTCCACTCGATGGATTTTGTTGGTCGTGACATCACTGCAGCCGCAATGAAGAATCTTCATTTCGCACTGAACTATCAGATGAATATAAATATTTATAAGAGATATATGAGTTAGAATTTTGCTATGTTAATTTATTGTAATATTCACCTCAGAATATTTTAGATTCTACTATATGAAAAATTAACAACATTTTATTGTTTCGCTTCAAATACCAAGAAGAATTTTCTAAGTAGACCTAATTTAAATTTAGACAGCTATAATTTACCATTTACATAAATTTAAAAAGTACATATTTATAGTGAAATACATCCGTAATGGAAAATGTAGTTATTATTTGATACATGGTATATTTATTTAGCTTTAGTTGAGTACCGACAGCTTTACGCGCGAGAATTTTAATATTTTTGGTATGTTTTTCGTAAATCACAATAGATGTATGTTACTATAATATATAGTACAGTATACTGATTAATCAGGACGTATACTATCTATACACTTTCTCGCGAAGAAAGTGTTCTATAAACATACAAATACTAACTATGAAACGTGCAAAAAATTCTAATATATATCAACATATTCGCAACTTTTCACACTGTTAGCTATATATAAAAAAATATAAATAACATATGAAATTAAATTTATGACTACTTAGTGGAATCTGGGAAAATCTATGGATTTTAATTTATATCTGACGAATTGCACGAAAATCAGATGTGAATTTTCCTCAAATAGTTGTGAAATGAACTTTCCCATTTATTATATTAGTAAAGATATAATCAATTTAAGTTTAAATGCAGTGTTAATTCAGAAGTAATATATATTATAAATTTAAATAATAACTCTAAAAATAACATTATCAATTTCGTGAGATATAATTAAACAAAATTAACCTCTTTTTTAAAACTTCAAAATCATTTATACGTCAGATGTAAAGCGGGAGTAAAGGACAGTACAAGGACAGTTATATGAATCATAAATAAAGAAACTTTGTGGCTTCGTACGCGAAATGAACTCGCCTACTACCTCGTGGATTAGCAATCGAACGTCCATTTGAGCATCGGCCCATCGATTTGATGATGGGTCGAGGACGGGAGGGGGAGGATGATGATATGGGGTTGGGGAAAGGGGAGGTGAAGCAATCCCTCCCTAGTGGCTCTTTACCCCTTTCCCCGCTCCCATATGGTAACATTTGGCGTTTGTGCACTTGCTAGAGGATGTACGCTGGAGACAAGAGAAATATGTTCTTATTAATAAATAGTGTTCATACCATATTTTGTTCTATTGTCGATGAAGAAATCAAACGTATATATCTTAGTAACATTCTTAAAAGTTTATTAATCAATTATACTTTAAAAAGAAAACAAATTATTTTGATATTTATATAAATGCAAGGATAATGTATTCCAGTAGATGCTAAATCTTCAGTTTTTCCAACCTTAAGGTTTTATATATGATGAACTTATGCAAATTTATAAATAATCCGAACAAAAAAAATTCATACTTTTATGAAAAGAAGGATTAAGTTATTTAAAATGGGAAGTACTGTTTTCCCATTAGTAACTCAATATTATCTCTAGTTTTAAAATAAGGTATTGTATTGAAATGATCCTAAACTTGCATAATCTGTAAGAGCACGGTCTGGCTACGACGATTCATTTCTGTTAGCATATCGTACACGTACAGCTTTTTACATTTTAACCCTGGAATCCACCTTGTATTGAATGCGGACATTGAATAGAAAGGTTATGCCACTATTAAAATTTAGAACTAGAGAATGAGAAGTATCTTTAATTATTTTGATCATTAGAACAACAAGATAATAATAATTTTATAACTGCAATTGGACTGTCATGCCCGGTGGCAGAAATTAAATACAAAAAATATACATCAACAATATACAACAACAAAAATAAAACGAGGATATACAAAATCATACATGAATAAAAATAAGAATGTGTTAAAATAAGAGTATATTAAAATAAGAAAAGTATTAAAATAAAAATAAAAAAGTATTAAGACGAGAAATGTATTTTAAAAATATAATATCATACCATTTAAAAACTAAATTTCATAATTTAATTCATTTAAAAAAATAAAGTAATTTTTTATCTTAAATTTAATTATTTAAAGCAATTAAAAATTAAATTAAATTATTCAAAGTAATTTAAAATTAAATTAAATTATTTAAAGTAATTTAAAGTATTCTAACTAAATTAAATGATGACTGAACCAAACTCTAAAAAATATGTTTAATAATTTCACTTAGGGAACCGATCCAGACACTTGAATCGCTTAGGTGCACATCACTTCACTCACACTTTTACTTATTTCCCTTTCTGACTTCCCTATTGCCCTCCTTCTTACATCACTATCCTACCCATCATCCGTAAACATCTGACTTGTTAACTACACTACCACACACTATGTTCTAGAACTTGCCTAAACTTGTGAGTAGATGAAGAGCCCGATATCCTCTCCGCAACCAATGCAGGCATTGAATTCCAATCTCTAATTGTTCTGTTTAAGAATGAAAATTTTCCAACGTTTGTTTTTGGTTTCCTAGTTTTGAATTTTAAGAAATGGTCTTTTCAACTTATTCGAGAATGATGTTCGTAATTTTCTGATATATATTTCCAAGCGGGTTCATTTTTATAAGCTTTGTATAAATTTATTAGTCTAGCTCGTTTCCTTCGAGTTTCTACCGATTCGAAAATTACGCAATCTGTTAAATTCGATTCGCGATTAATAAATTTTAGAGCCTTTTTTTGAACTCGTTCGAGGTCCTGAATTTGTCCCTTCCGATAAGGATCCCAACAAGCGGTCGCATACTCCACTATCGGTCTGACGAGAGAAATATAAGCAAGTTTTCGTGTTTCAAATTTACATTTTTTAACAGTACGCATGACAAAATGAAGTGTTCTCCAGGCTTTCCGCGCAATATAACTGACGTGTTCAGACCATCTTAAATCTTGTCTCAGAATTACTCCTAAATATTTACATGATAGATTTTCTGGAATCATATCGTTTTTGATTTTATGTTAGTGGATCTCTGTGAATTCGCTTTGTAAAACTCATAGCATTACATTTTTCCGAGTTAATTTTCATTTTATTTTCTTCTGCCCAATTGCTTACATTGTCTATATCCTTTTGTGAAGTAAAAACGTCATCCTTTTCTTCAATTTTTCTATATATGATGCAGTCGTCAGCGAATAAGCGCAACTTACTATAAATTTTCAAATATATATCATTTACAAACGCTAAGAGCAAAATCGGTCCAATTACACTTCCCTGAGGAACACCGGATATTACTTTACCCTTCCTTGAAAATTTACTTTCTATTTTTACCTTTTGAGAACGGTTACGGAGATAGTCCTGAATCTACATTAAAACTAAATTGTTTACTCCCGAGGCTGAAAGCTTTTTAATTAAAAGATCGTGTGGCTCTAAATCGAAGGCTTTAGAGAAATCTATTATTATCGCATCTATTCTTTGACCGTTATCGATATAATCTATTTCCTGACTAAAAGTAATAATTTGACTTTCACATGAGTGTCCTCTTCTAAAACCATGTTGCCTTTCGTACAAGCACCCTGATTTATTCCACTCGTCAATGATATATTCTACAATTAAATGTTCCATTTGTTTGCATACTACTGAAGTTTAGCTCACCGATCTATAATTTATTATACTAGTTTTGTTGCCTGATTTATATATTGGAACTACTATTGCTTTCTTCCAGTCATTAGGAACCGAGCTGTTATTCATTGAAATCTGAAATAATCGCGTCAGATAACGGACCGTAGGTTCTCCTCCTAATTTGAGAATTTCTACAGGTATATTATCTGGCCCAGTTGACTTCGGTCTTTGCGAGTTTTAACCGTTTCCTAATCATTTTAGCTTGAATATTGAATGTACTTTGTCCTGCAATATTTCTTTCTAGTGAATATGTATCTGTCCCTTCATGAAACACTCAAACAAAATGATGATTTAAAACATTTGCTTTTTCCATATTATCAGAAATATAATTATTTTCTTTATCCTTTAAAAATTGTACGTTTTCTTTGTTCTTTTTGTTTCCTCATATAGCGATAAAAATTTTGCCCACTGTTTTGCGTATTACTCACTAAATTTTTCATATAGGCTTCATATGCCGTTTTTTTTCGCTTAATTAAGTTTATTTGAGAGGTTTTGAATTGTTTTTCATGCTCTTCATCACACTTTCTCCCAGCGTAAGATTTCCTGATTTTTCTTTTTAGCCTTCTAATTTCCACGTATAGTATTCGGGATCGGGATTTGGTTTAATCAATTTTGTGGGGACAAACGTTTCTAAGCAATAGAAAATTATACGTTTGAAGCTCTGCCATATCTCTTCCATAGTGCTCCCCTGAGACGCCCGGTCATAATAATTCGCGGATAAATAGTCTTTTATAGCATGTACCTGCGCTTTTTGAAATATAAATATTTTCTTTCGAGTTACGTTTTCCCTATTATCTGTCACCCAATTTAAATGAATAAGTACAGCTTTATGATCACTGTTCAGACATTTTTTCAATATGTTGTTTGTGAATGAGTGAGTCGCAATAATTCAGTCATTTGTTTATATTTTTGACGTATATTTCGTCAGATGAAGTGAATCATCTCCAGTATAAACTCTCTTTGATCAAGTTGAGTGATTTATCTTGGTCATTGACGAGCTAAGGAAATTTTTCCTTGATGCAATAGGTTCATTCAAATCTTTTGCCATTCACTTAAATAATACAAGGAAATTGTGCTTCATCATATAATCTAGTATAATAATTACAAATTCCTTGATGACTGTATTTAACTCACAACTTGCGTCACTCAAATTGGGCGAGCCTAGAAATTCCATTGTCTATCTCTCGGTATGTCATTCCCAATTCGATACCTGATCGATATCAAGTGACATCATCGACACAAATGGCAACTATGCGCTAAATTCACCCATAAAGGAGCACATGGCCCTTGCTTGCTGGACATTCTCTTACTGTTCATTGTCTAAGACATTCTCTTAGTGTTCCTTGTCTAGGACACATTCTTTTCACTGTTCATTCTCTAGGAGACATGTACTAGACATTATAAGTTACAGTCGTTACTACGCTATTTACGAACAGTACTTTGTATTAATTCATTGGAAATTCCTTCGTCTACATCAAGACATCACTTCGTTTGCCTCAAGAAAGTTTTCATCGCTTCATCTCGCTACAATGCAACAAGGGATTTTATGGCTATCCCATTAATTGGCCATATGAAGGATGGAAATTGGTAACAAGATGCCTTTTCACCGAATCTACTCGACGGGCAAGTCAACTGTTCCCAGGAATGCTTTCACACATCTCATCTTAAGCAGCACATCTCATCTTAAGCAGCACATCTCCTTGGAAACAGTATCTTATCATTATTTATCATTATTTTTCATGGCATTTTATTAAACCATCTGTTCTTGTTATTAATCACTATTCATTTCTTTCCTTATTCTTCACTCATATATTATTCTTTTTTCATTATTCCTTGTGTAGGCAAAACACAATTGTCTATACAATCACTAATTCCTGGTACAATTTCGCAATTAAGAAATAGATCATCCGGTTGGAGTAAAAATACGTCTAATATTGAGTTCCCCCTTGTGGGTTCAACTACCTGACCCAGACCCCCCTCCCAAACTAGATCGTTGACGAGAGATTGAGCGTTGCTTTGCGTTGCAACAACACCACGCCAATCTACGGTTGGCAAGTTTAGGTCACCCGCTACATCACATTTCCTTGCAGAGGTCCCGAAGTGCTAGTTAGTAATTTAATTTTTTCCAGAATTGTATAGTCTTCATTGGGGGCTCTATATACCGCTAATATTTTCAGTGAATTCTGTATTCTAGGATTTCTCAATTCAACGCATAACAATTCGCAATCTACAAGTACATCCGACGATAATTCAAATGAATGTATTTTGTTCTTTACACATATGAAAATCCCACCACCGATTTTATGTTCTCTATCTCTCCGATGCACTGTATATTCTGAATTGAAAATCTCTGAGCTTTTAACGTCTGCGTCTTACCAAGATTCAGCTCCTATATAATATCGGGTTTATGTAATTCCATCAAACTATCGAATTCTATCTTTTTGTTTTTAATAATGCGACAATTTACCTGCATCAGCCGAAGAGAAAGATTACCAATCCCCTCGTCCACTCTTACCTTTCTTATCTCTACAACATATAGTTCACTCGACCCTTTAGTATGTTGCGTCGTTGGTGTTGAGTCATCCTTCAACTCGTGCCCCGATGCCTTTCCACCCCCAGTGCCACCATCGCCGGCGTCACCTATGACGCTCTAAGAATCCCTATGAAACAATCAATTTTTAAAATTTTGTATAAAATATTTTCTGGGGAGGAACGGAATCATCTTATTACATTAAAAAATGTACTAATTGTTTTAAAAGTAATAATGAATTTAAGAACTACATAAACTACCTCCCAGGTGCTACTACACAGTCATTTGAAAGAATGCGAAGAGAGCTCCTATAATGAAACACATTAACCGTACTTATTACTGTTCAATCCAGTAACAATGTGTGTGTGGTCATATCAATTTGCAGGTGCATATTATGTAACTTTAAACTGTTGCGGATTACAGATTAATATTATGGAACAACCCATTGTTTCTGACATGCAGCACGCAAATTTTTAGGGCTGATGTTTCAGGTATTAAACTGAAATAATCGGATTTCGTCAAGAATATTCAAGGAGTTTGAAGTTAATAAAACGTTAGCAATTCCATTCATAAATATTTTTGTTCTTAATCTTGATCAATTGCTATTAAAATATTTCACTCGGGTTCAGCAAGTTTTACTTAATTGGGAAAATATTTCTATCACTTTGTTCTGGAAATATATTTTAGAAACCTTATTTACGCGCTTCATTTAAACACAAGTTTCATTACCATGATGTTATAAAAGTTTTTATATCTCGTATCGTTTTTTTTCTGATTTATCGATTTATATTTATTTCCAGTTAGCTTTACAATACATACTTACTGCGCTATTGAGGAAATATATTTTCCCTCCTATATCATGGAATGATTTGGATTAACGTTAACTTGTTGGATTAGCTTTCAAAAACATTTCGTTGCTTTTACTCCATGGATTTTTGGCAATGTATTCAATAATAGTTCCTTTTCCAGGTATATAACTACATTTTTTAGATTTCATGTGATTTATTGAATTGAACGATTTGTGAATGTCTTTTTTATTACTTTTTTCATATCTAGATTAATAAAAGATACGAGGCTACGAAAGATAAAAAATATACTTAACTTTCAGTACTAATCTAATAAATACGAAAGAAATGGAGTTAGGCGAGGTAATTGTAAACAAGAACGTTTCTTTTCACATCTCAATTTTATTGTCTTTATTTGATAGAAGTATTCTCTTAAGTAAATTAATGTAACAGGTAACTCCTACTTCCTAAATCTCTTGAAACGAATATTTCTAGTACAAAATTTCCAACACTTATTCGTCTGTTTACAATTTCCCCGCGTTTGTACAGTACAATTACCCCAAAACCCTCTCCTAACGTTAAGTTTGAAATGAGTGACAGTATGAGGATGTGTCATTATAGTTGCACGAACATTAAATTGAATTTTGACTCTTCTACTCGTAATACCGTTTTTACAGTTATTGTAAATACGTATTATACATGTTTATATATACAATGTATCCCCAATTTTTGTGAATTTTGTTACAAACATTTAATATCATATTTAAATTCATGTACATGAATATCAAATCATAACGTGTAAAAACAAGGAAAGTTAAAAAAAATATATTTCATAATGTTTAATTTCCGAAAAAGGTAATAACATTTTACTTTTTCATTAACTGGAGAAGGTGAGACCGTTTTTAGAGCGATATTTTAAAGACAATTTGTCTCCAGCTAGAACGAATACGAATTTTTGCGTTGTCAAATCTTGTTATTTTCTCAATTCCCACTTATTTACTACAAACAAATGATATGAGTTATTTTTATATTTCTTCCCCTCTTTGTCCACGAATAAGGATATACCCTCTACACCAGTGTTTCCCAACGTCGGGTCCACGTCTTACAGGGGGGGGATTCGATTGTTAAGGGGGCAATTCGAAAATAGACACGTCCAGAGTTTAAGTTAACAATATGGTCGCTACTCGCGCTGGGTATATATCAAGTATAAGTAACTTGGACCGCCATGTTAGCTGCCGGAATTTCATTGTTAGAGTTTAACTCACGTTAGAGTTTAACTACTGGCCGGGATCTCAGTTTCTGCTGTTGTTGTAAAAGTCTCGTTGTTTTAAAAAATATATACATTTTATAAATATAAATGATATATAAATTCAATTAATAATTTTTATTAATTTCAGTTCTTGTAGCATCATTTTCCAGAAAAGTTTGTCAAATGAACAAGTATGGTTTTTGCGGTGGGGTAAATGTGCCATACATATTTAAATATGAATTTTTAATCTACGCTTACTGTAGTTCATATTTTTTGTTATTAATTGATCTTAAATTTCTTTCTTTCAACCCATTGTGGAATGAGAGTTACAAGCGAGAGAAAAAAATCTCCAGTATTCGGCGGAATATTTAAAAATTGGTTTCTTACCCGCTGTCCACGATGAACGTTCACCTTTTCGTCTTTTATGCCAACAATGCTTGATCAACGAATCAATGAAACGAGATCGTCTTGAGGCACATTTGAAGGTGAAACGTAATGCTCATATTAATTTAAATTTGAATTACTTTCAAACTTTAAAGAAAATTTTTGAAAAAAGAGTAACATTTAAGTCTCTATTTACTTCTCATAATGCAACTATCAATCGTACTCTCATCAATATTCATTACTCATCGCTAAATCTGGGAAAAGTCATACTAAAGGGGAGAATTTAATCAAACCATTAATATCAATATTTCTTAAGATGGTTCTGGGAAAAGATGACAAAGATGACAAAGCTATGCCACTAAGTAACAATACTTATTAGCGGAAGAATAGAGGATATTGAAATACAACAGGTTGAAAAGCTGAAAACAAGAAAATTCTCGTAGCAATGAATGAATCAACTTTGAGAGACAGTAAAGCCGTACTTATTACTTACGTTGATAAAGCTGATTTTGCTGAAGAAATGTTCTGTAAATTATTAGCAAGCACTACTACTTCCAAGATAGACATAGTAAGCTAAAAAAATATTTAGTTGTCAATAATAAATGATAATAAATTTATTGTCAAAAAACAGTACAAACTACGTATGACCACGTGGAGGACTAAACTAATTTACTCTCCGGAAGCAAGCAAGGGACCATCCAATCAATTCCGATCAAGGGTCCTAAGGCAGAGGCGGATTCAAAAATTTCAGCAAAAGTTCCTAGATAAGATAAAAAGTTAGCTGCGAGTTATAATACATATATAATGTCAATATGTTTGTAATTTAACGCAAATATGTTTGTAAATTTACATGTACAAGTTATTATCGAACTATAGATTATTCTGAGTATAGTGTTTAAAAATCATAAGAGTTGAAAAAACACTAAATTCACGATTTATTGTTACAATAAACACGCCCCTAGACAAACCCTAGAGAACCTGTATAAGAAATCCGCCTCTACCAGAGGAGAAAAACCCGGGCCAGGATGGGGTNGCTACAGAATTTATGTACACAACCGTGCCAAAGTTGAGTACACATAAAACTAAATTAATATGAGCCATACGGCAACACAACCATGCAAGAAAATAGTTTTTGAAATGTTTTTGAAAATGAAAAATACAACTTCTTGTGCAGATGGTGATTCTAATATGATTGGAAGAAAACTGGTTGCTTAAAATTGATGAAAGATGGGAATCTAGAAATGCTTCTTGTGTATTGTTATTCACATTCTGGAAGCTAAAAACATTTTGCTTGTTCTAAATGAAGTACTAAATGTAGATACAAAGTGTAACAATTTATATTAAAACTAGTGCCAAATGTGAGCGTCTCTTCATTTTGTGAAGAACAAATAAAGATCATGTGAGACTTATACTTCACACTGAAGTAAGATGAATTTCGAAAGGGAACTGCTTGAAAAATTTATGGAACTATTTAATACTCTTAGTATTTTTTTAAGTGACAAACCTGAAATGAAAAATCTGTTAACGGGCGATGGTAAGGCATTTTTTTAGTTATTTAGCCGATATCTTTGAAAATCGAAAAAATTAATAAATAAACAACTTAAAGGAGCAAGTAAAACGCTTGTGGGTGCAAAAGCAAAGATATTTGGTTTCATTACCTCTATTGAATTATCTCAGATATATATTTGCAACAAAAATTTTGAAAAGTTTCATTAGCTCTATATAGACATTTTTTCGTAAAAATGGCTACACATGGGGGGATTCGAAGGACCAGAATATTGGGACAAATTAAGGAAAAATGAGGAAGGTACATGAGACCTTGAATTTGCCAACAAATAATTTAATAACAAAATGTGGTTGAAAGAATGGTAATAATACAAAGCTAAAGTTCGGTGATAAGACTCTGGGATGATGTGAGATGATCCAGGATCCGTCACGGACCCAGCTCGTATGGCATAGGTCGATGTCGCGGTGACGCGCGTGCAAGTCGACCGGTGGTGCCTGGCGTCTAGTTAGCCCTGTAGCGTTGATCACCGAGTTGAGGTGATGCGTGGCGGCAAGGTAGCCCTGCAGCGAATGGCTGCGAGTGAGTGCCTGCTTGGTGAGGCAGATGAAGAACGTCCCGGTGAGGTGCTCAGAGAGGGAGTCTGCTGGCAAGGCGAATGTGACCTCCCTGGTGAGGCAAGTTATGAACAGCAAGTACGTGAGTGCGCCCCGCAGCGAGAGCCAACATGGTGTGGTTGCCACGCTGCAGCGAGACCAGAGCGAGCCTACTGGCGAGGCGAGTGGGGCTCTGGTGAAGACTGAGCGAGCGAGTGACAGGTGATGTAGTTTCACTGCCCACTGGAGAGCAAGTCCTCCCCGTAGCGAGAGCCGACATGGCACGGCTGCCACGCTACGGCGTAATGATGGGGAGGCGTGTGACTGACAGCTGCTCCAGTTAAGACTGCTGATGAGCGCGTGATGATAGCGAGTCGAGGATGTTGCAGCCCCATGAGCATTAAGTGAGTGTCCGCTGCCAGCGAAGCGAGAGACTGCACGGTTGCTGAGAACCAGAGAGCAAGTGAAATGAGTGAGTCTAGTACTGGCCAGTGACGCTTGTCCAGCCAGTTTGTAGAGTGATTGGCTGCCAGAGAGTATGCCTGCTGGCGAGGCGTGTGACGAATGCCAAGTACGTGAGTGCGCCTCGCAGCGAGCCGACATGGTGCGGCAAGTAATGAACATCATGTATGTTGCAGTTGCTGCTCAAGAGCAAGTGAGAGCGGGTTGCTCTTCGGCTGACTGCTAGAGAGCGAGTAATGAGAGGTGATGCAGTCTGACTGCCCTCTAGAGCGCAAGTGAGTTGCAGTCTGATGTCGACATGATGCGGCTGCGACGTGATGAGTGCGAGTGAACTACTGCTTATGGTGACTGATCCGGAGCGAGTGATGAGAGCAAGTGATATGTTGCCTTGTGTCAAGTGAGGACGTAGCTAGTCCGCTGGCTCGCCTGTCATAGACTCGCGCAGCTAGCGCGATTAATACATCAATCGACAGCAGCATGACGTCGTGACGCCTGACTGACCATATCGATCGATGGCGCTACGTGACATTATATTTCTAAAATGTCTGAACAGGCTCCAAAAATGTGAAGTGACTCATACATGTATAACTGTTTTTGTCGATAATCTGAAAAAAATTTCGGCTGATATAAAAGAAAGATTTTCTGATTTGAAACAAATTGATTTCCTAACTTGGATGATGCAGTCAATATTGGAGGGTTTGTTTGATATTTCAAATGTGCAGTATTAAGAATAACACACAGAAATGCAAAATGAAGAGTCAATTAAAGCTTTATTTAATATAAAAGGAGCGATGGCGTGTCTTTGTGAGGAAACCGAAATCAAATATCCATATGTGCAAGAGAAAAAATGTGCAAGAGAACTATTGTTACTGCATCTTCATATTCAGCTGAATGAGGATTTAGTGCCATTAATGATGTGCTGCTAAAATAAAGAAATCGGTTGGATATGACAAAACGGGGAGACTTGAACCTGAAGTTAACTAAATTGGAATCTGACATAAAATCTCTTTGCAGCAAGCGTAAAGCGCAAATTTTAATACTAATGATTATTACTAATAATTAAAATGAATAAAATTAATAAAAATAATAATTTCTAATAATTAAAGTAATACAGGAAAATTTCTTTCATTAAAATCATTTTGTTCTTGAATTTCAGTTCTCCATTGTGGTCTTCATTACGTCCACAGAGTCACCAACGTTTAGTCACTAAAAGTTTGACTATCTTTTAGTTTCTCTGACTGCAATGCGCAGATAAGTTGTTTACATTGACACCTTGTTTTAAAAATTTACTTACTTTGTTTGGTTAGTAATTTCTTCCTAAAACCTATCATTCAAGTTTCTTTAGTGAACATTCAATTTTTGAATATTAAAAATTCAGTATATGTTGGGGGAGGGTGCATGAGAATTTTAGAAAGGATTAGGTGAGGCATAGCACAAAAAAAGAAGGTTGGGAAACACTGCTCTACAGTGTTTCTTGTGGCTGGCACTAAGAATGTTCTTCTTTAGAAGATTGTCACCAATATTTTCGAAATATTTATCGAAATCTTCTGAAACCTCGTCTATGTGTTTACGATTATTCTTTATTTTCAATCTTGTGCTTCCATTCCTTGTGTTCTTTCTCATTTTTTGATGTGTGTCAGCTCTTGCTCTTTTTTTTCAATCCACTCCTGTTTCTTCGGAGATCAAAGATCCTTAAGTACACAGGTATAACAACTCATAAGAAAACCCCACCGAACCACGGAAAAAACTAAGAAAAAATATAAGAGAGTAGTATTAAAACTTACTAACTGTGATTCAATGCAACGTACTTCACAAACACATAACGATTGTACGACAAGACCGCGTGAAAATAATGTCAAATTAATATATTCACAAATACCCCAACACTAGAAGAGTTGGGGTTCGCGTAAACATGGAATTGCAGGACAAACAAAATTCCTAGAAGTTAATATCAATCACTTTCTGTTTCCTTAATATATTACTGACAATAATATGTAACAATAATAACATTCTTTCAAATAATTTACCTACTGAAGAGAAATAATCGTAACCCAGGTCTTCGAAATTCTGCTTCTGGATAACTCACTTTTCATAAGGCTGTATTGAATCAATGACTTGGTTTAAAAGCAAGGAATTGTTATATTTCATCCACAGAGTCTCCATCTTTTAGTTTTGACAATCTCTTAGTTTCTCTGACTGCGCTGCGCAGAAACGTGGTTTACATTTACCCCTTGTTCACGATTACAACAGCTGACTCTACCTTTTGAGCATCATATTAAAAAAAAAATATTTTCAATATTTGGAATACTATTTTCTGTCACAATCCTTCAAGTAGAATTAATATATTTGACAAGATTTTATTTAACTTGACGTTGGTTAGTATGATTGGGTCAAATCTTGAAACTGAATTTTAAATTACTTCCCCCAACCGATTAAGCTGAGATTTGGCACATATCTCATTAGATTTATATGAAACCTGTAACAATGCAATATCATGATGTCTAGCTGAAATAAAAACATTTTTTAAGTTTTTAATTACTATTTTATTCAAAGATAACTCCCGAGGGGTTATTTTCGGACTGCGTCCTTTGATATGCAATCCGTCTCTTCACACAAAAAAGTATAACGCATTGGATAACCTACGCCTCTTCGTTATAACGGCAAAGGAACTCACTGTCTTATTACTATCACTTCGCAAAAGATGTTTATACTGTAGAAAGTTTAGATATACAAATTATGGGTATGATTCATACGGACATTTTACATTTATTATATTTTTATGAACAAAATTTAGTGTTTTTCAGTATTACATACATATCAACCAGCAAGATTGTTTATTACGACTCGCTTTAATCGGTGGGGGTTTTACCCCCAGACCACCAATTAAGGGGCTGCACCCTTTCTAAGGTGATTAATTGCCATTTTTTAATAAAACTATTTTATCATCTTCCATTCGATTCAATAATCTGTTCAGAATATACTAAATCCTTTATGCACAAATTATTGAATATATTTTACATTAACACCAAAGTTTGATGAATTAAGTTTTACGAAATTTATTTATATAGCATGTTCAAAATGTTTTTGGGTCTAACATCATTCAATATTTTTATTTTTCGTTATTCAACTGCTGGAAGTAGTTTGATGTAAAAAAAGATCTACATATTGATAAGTATACCTAGAATATTAGTAGTAAACTTAAGAAAATATCGTAATAAACAAAAATATTTCTCTACGTCAATACAAAAAATTTGCCTATACTTCGTAGTCTATGAATATACATGATCCTGATTAAAAACTCCTTATATTTCGTAAGAATCGCAAAAATATATTTTTTTAAATGTACATAACTTATTAATTCGAATAATGTCCTCTAGAGAAAACTGAATAAAAATACTCACACATTTCCATGGAGAGCGAAGTCTCGATCTTCTGATACTTACGTCCTCACCTTACCCTTGCGCAATAGGTGGCGTTACGACAATAAAATAAATAAATAAATAATAAAATAAATAAATAAATGACTTTATTAGTGGCGAGACTCTGACCGAGGTCTGCTATTCCGCCTAACCACTTTAAAAATATTTACAATATCATTACAAAATTAGTTTGAATGGGAGGGTATTTGCTATATCTACTACTGGAAAAACAAGCTAAGGACCATCCCGGTATTGAACCTTAAGCGATTGAGGGAAACCCAGCAAAAACCCCAATAAGGATGGCGGCTTAAGACCGAACATAACAAACAATTTATAAGATAATATAAGATAAAATTGATTTATAAACTAATGTAGTACCTGTTAGAAAAGAATCTCATTAGAAAGGAGTTTTGCAGAAAAAATGAATATAACATTACATAACGACTCTACCAAATTTAAGTAAAACATTACAGAAATATAGACAAATAAAAATGTAAATACAAAAATATAAATACAGTTAGGATATATTTCATTTTACACAGAATAAAATAACTCGTAGAGATTACATTTTACTATGGTTTTATATTACATAAAACTATGGTCTCGGAAAAAAACTATAGTCAGAATAGACATCGGATGCATTGCTGTGGTTATAACTCTTATCACTTCGCATGTGACTCATCTTCAAGAAAAGGGAAAAAAAACTACAGGAGCTTAAAAAAATACGAAAATATGAATTTCAAATAGATGCAGATAAGAAAGTGGATAGCTGTAATACGTGCTTTACTATAAATTAAATAATTCAGAAGAAATAAAAAATTAAAAATAAGAGTCACAAATGTCGTAGATATATTCTAAGAAAATTCAACTTATCTTTTGCGAGTCGGCAGAATTTCCTCTTCGGTGCGAACAAACGGGGCTGGTGACTACCTGCTAATCGGCTACCTGCGAATGCCCGGTGCGCTCAAGAGACGTCTTTACAGGATGAGCGTCATACGAAGACTGAAAAGCGTCAGCTTCAATAGTATTTTTAAACGTTATTGCAATTAGCAATTATTTTTACAAATTTAAATCATTTTACCTGATATAAAATCATACACCAAATTTTACGAACTTGATAAAATTTTACAAACTTGAAAAGTTAAATACGATTATGGAATGGATATGGAATCACACAATAAATCAACCATTATCGTCAGATACTATTATACATTCAATTCTCTACGTACAAACTATGGACTTTATTTTTCATTAACACAACAGTGGGATGAATCAAGTATTACGAAATATGTGTACAACACGTTCAACTTTCTTTTCGGGGCTAACATCATTCATATATTTATTTTTTTATACAACTTTTGGAAGAAGTGTGATGTAAAAAGGACATATAAATATTGATGAGTATACTTAGAAAAATTATGAGCATGTCGTAATAAACAAAAATATTTCTTTACGCCACCTGCATGTAAAAGATACAAGGTGTAAAACAACTACTAACTTACAATGATACTTATAAAAGAGAGATAACTAATATAATTTCACAAGAAGCGTTGAAAAATGAACTAACAATTTTTATGATAAAGAGCCTCAAAAATTACTTGAATAAAGAAAACTATACTCACGGTATTTCGCTGAGTGTCCTTGCAATGAACTTAAAATGCAAATATGGTCCATTACTGGACGTAGTGTAAAAGATTCAGAAATAATGAATTGTATTAGAAAAATTAATAAATACGTTTAAAGTAGAACATAAAATATTGTTTTGTAATGATCTTAGTTTTTACACTTTTAAGGTTCGTAAAAATAATTTCAATCTCAATACTACAAAAAAATTCAAAGCGAGTAATTTCAAACAAATCTAGGAAAATGATACATTCCTAGGTACCTCACGTATTCAAAATCCCTCTTTGTATATGTAAGTAACAAGCATCTTTGCTACGTAAATAAAATAAAAATACGTATCTGCACTAATCATTCACAAAAACTCATACGACAAATTAATGAATAAGGAATAAAACTTCACTACGTTTACGTTTGGCAACTTATATTTGTTATTATTCAGGTACCGTTTCAAATGTGTCCACAAAGGTCAAATTTTGTCATTTTATTTGCACAAAGACACAAAACAATTAAACTTATATAGTGTTTATTATAAACTGATAGTAAATTTGAAACACACAATACTTCGACACATCTATAAAACCTTGCACTATTCACGATAAATCCCAATACGATTGATCTGACGTTCGCCGCCATACTACGTTTTTTTGTTATCGAGGGAGATTTGGCTTGAACATGGCACATCCACAGATTAATACTCGTTTGCTTCGCGTAATATTTTTTCCCCGAAAAATGTACTTAAAAATAAAATTCTCCAACTTTTGGAATTTTGTCATTCATGGCTATGCCAAATTTCATGTTTCTACGGCTAGTAGAAGAATAGTATAATTATGATATAGAGATAAATCGAAGGATAAATAAATAAACAAATTGGAATACTAGAAAGTCAAAAGTTATAAATTAAAACTATTTAAGAAAAGTTTTTATTTCAGTCATATACTAAGACGAATAAAATGAGTTTATGTTTTTATTACCATGCCAGTTCTTCGATACATATTTCACGTTAGTAGTTCGTAATAAAAATAAACGAACTTGCTATCTTTATCGCTGATTATGTTTTTAATTTTTTGAAAAAATTATTTGTCATCAAAAAGCTTGTCGCGCGAATTGTAAAGAAAATTCATACTTCGACTAGTAGACACCTACCAAACACTCACTATCCTATGAAATTAATTGATATCAACTTCTATGAACATTCCGTGCGACAAGCTTTCATTTCGAGAAACAAGCGTGTTTACACAAAACATAGAGCTTCACACGTGCCTTCACACCTCAGCCCACAGCAACCGCTGCTAACAATTCACCAACAAGATTAAGGACGAGTCAATAAAAACACAGATTAGTGTTGAGGTAAAATTATCTGATTGGATGCTATATAAAAACACTGTTTCATAGTCAAGATGACTTTTTATTGGTTGGATCAATAATGCATTGAAATACAAGGTAAATTCACACTATTCAATAATATGAATAGTTATTTGTTGTTTCAGTATGGAAAAATGACCAAAAAATTAAATTTGTAAAGATACAATACGTATTTTACTCCTTTCCCGATCGTCTGCTCCACGCAGCTTCGTCGCCTGCCAGCTGACTTGACATTCAATTGTCAGCAGTAAGGTTGACGCTCTCTGTTAGCAGAAGTGGGAACTAAATCTCTTCAACTATTCTTGGCGGGACCAGTCGCGCTCTGTCACTTCGGTGGTTTCCCGAGGAATGATGATTAAATATAATTTATCTTTTGAGCGGCAATCTCGATTTTGCTGCACTGCGCAGGTGCAAGACACACCAGTACGCAGCAGTTGACTGCCCGCTCCAGGTGTTTTGTAATGCGTTACCTGCACGATCATTTTAACCGTTATGTTGTTTTTTTCGAAGCAAAGCAAACATGTTATCGTGCACTAACGTATTTCTTAACTTCATTTTATAAGTGCATTACTTTATCAGATATGATTTAAATCTTTTTGTAGTATTTCTCTTCAAAAATTTAGCTTTGTGGAATGTAGGTGGATAATATTGAGATGGCTTTATATAAGAAAGTATATACAGTGGTTTTCACCTCCAGTTACGTATGTATTCCTCCTTATTTTTCTCCCCAACTTATGTGTTTGGTATTAACATCTCTTTTCAATTATCATTATTATTTTCACATTTGAATTGCTCTTTTGGTAAATCTTTTGATAAAGCAATACGACATTAGTGAAAAGCATTCATAAGCAAAGGAACATAAGGAACTCATTTATTCATAAAAAACAAAGCATCGCGCTCTCATCCTCTGTTCATACATACAAAAAGATCGATAAAATAAAAATGATGGGAAAGGTTTTTTAATATTCCCGAAGCACAGAACATAGCAAAAATATACCAACACGATTTGACAAAAAAAAATATCAAACACAACTTTCGTTCCCGTGGAGGGTTGATTTTTTGTTTGTGTGTAGTGAAAACTATTTTCTTCCTGTTGCAGTCCGTATCTTTATTTTCTTATTGGCTAAAATTATAATGAAGAAAAGAGGATTTGCTTACAACTATTACTCGCTGAGGGAGAGAAAAATTATAAACAACGAAGCAATTAACAATTTTGTAGTAAATACATTTAGAAGTCAACATGAGACTAGGTGATATTTTCGTGAAGACGATGTTTTATGTGATATTTTCGTGAAGATACAAAACGATTGAATTATCTCAAAGCTAAATGACCTAGTGCATTGATTTCTTCTGTTGAGATAGACAAATGATACAAGAATATTGAGATCAAGAGAAGGAACATGTAAACAAAGTTTGCGTTTAGTCGCGCTGAAAGTCAGCGAACAAAACATGGATAGAGACCACTTCAACTATTCTAGAGCTAAGCACTTCCTAACTTGGTCTCTATGTCGCAAAAAATATGATATACCAAATCAGTTTCAAAGATCTTCAAAGAAAATATAGAAGAAATACAATAACTTTGGTTTATTTCAAGTCGCAAACAGGTACCAGAAGATGAATTTTATTACGAACGCTATTCGTGAATAATACCATGCAATAGAATTCAAATTTCACCGATAATGACAAAATCTTGTTAATTAAGTCTTGAAATTAATGATACATAAAGAAAATTAAGAAAAATAATCCTTTATTCATATTTGAGTATCACTTAATTATAAATATTCTGTCAAATTATCTTTCAATATGTTGTCCGAAATTTCAAACCGGGTGGTATTAATTATGAAGAAGGGCTGAAATTTGTACCATACTTCTAGAGAAGCTAGAGTTTGAACAAATAACTGAATGATAAAAATACGTATATATCTCTGGAATTTCATTCGTGGAAATCTGAAGGAATGAAACCTTCCGCATGCACCATACGTTGCAGAAAATTAAAAAGAATTCTCAATATCTCCCTTTCATTTGGGGAACAGCACCAACAACGAAACTTGTTCTTCCATGAACAGCAGGAAGCCAACAGCGTCACTGCGACGCTAGCAGTGGATGTGCAGCGGTCGCCATCTGATAAGGCGAGCAACCCGCTCCGCGTATCGCGCGCAGCCTCCTATTGTATCGCGAAGCCTTTGTAGTGCTAGGCGCACTTGCGGGTCTCGTGACTACCGATACCGGTCGCCGTCCCGTGTTGCCACTCCTGGACGGTAGGGTTACCACAGCCTCGTTCAATTGAGGTTACAATGACTGTTCTTTGGGACTGGAACGTTGTTCAGTCACAAAATTGTAAGCGATCGAGTTGCCGTCTACTTTGTCTAGCGAGGCGGAATGTTTTCAAATAAATGAAATCAAGCGTATCATAGTATTTTAAGCTTGCAAAACCAATGTCAAATGTGTTGATTAAAAGAAAATTTATTATTTGCCTACACCAGTGCTTCTACAATGTAAAAGAATTTATCGATTTTAATAATAGCGATTTAAAACTAGAGAGCCCGTGTTTTTCTCCTGTTTTCCTTCGAGTAGAGACGGATTTTTCATATAGGTTCTCTAGGCTCTTGTTTAGGGGCGGCGATCTATTGAAATAATAGATCTCAAGTTTAGAGTGATTTCAATAGTAACGATTTACAAACAATATATTCCGAATAATGTATATTATAGTTTATAATCATACGCACTTGTGAAATACCTTTTTTATATTTTATTAAATACAGATTGGTTGGTATACTGTTATAATTACAACACGTAACGAACTACTTTTTTCTGATCTTAGGAGTGTGCTGAAATGTTGAATCCACCACTGCCTCAGGACCCACTGCTTCTATCGGACCCTTGCTCCCGGAGATTATAGTCCACCTATTTTATTGTCCTCCAAGTCGTTATACGCAGTTTGTAACTGCTTTATGACAGAAAATGTATTTTATTATTGTTGTTATTATTATTATGAATAAAATATCATAAGCAAACTTACTAGGAAGAATAGTATACATCACTAGACCTATACATAAAATATGTTGATTATCGTTTGGAAACTGTTCAAAATACTAACTCCTCATCGCTTTCCAACAACTGTAGTTTTCTGCGTCGTAGGCTTAATTTAAGATAGTTCATAAAAGTAAATGAGTACTTTCAACCACTAGACTAAATAACCAATAGCCGGTGCTGGTTCAACTCTTTAATGACGGATACACACCTGATGCTATAGTTCCTCCGTGTGCTTAAAACTTCGGGTATTTGTTTCTTTGTGTTTTCTCGTGACGTGTACACAACACGTGCGAACAACTCAAATAGCTCTGTTTCAGTATCAACAACATGTCATCCGTGATGGGAAACGGCAAAGTATCTCTGAGTGCTAGAAGAACGCGCAGATACGAAATCATTTGAGGCGATAACATTTTCAAATAACTATAACTTCATTAATTCATTGTTGCACATAGGTTTTCTTCAAAATTCTGAACTTATAACTTTATTACTTGTTACCAAAAACCTCACGGTGTGTCGCACCACCTCAACAACAATGTATAAGTCAGATACATTGCTACTGAAAGCAATGTAAATGTAAATTATTCATAAATTAGGTTATTAATGTTATTGTACTCAAGACAGTTTATTTTTTATTTTTTGGGCACTCACTGTCCTCGCTTGAGGACAACCAAAATTCTTGCACTGCAACGTATGCTAATATTACACCATAAAAATCCTTGTTCCTTTCATTATCTTAATCGTAATGGATACCTGATTTTAGTTCATTCTTTGAAACTTCCTATAAAGCAGTTTCATGTAATAACAGAATGTAAAACTCTTTTCTCAATCACATATATACAAAAATTGAGTATCTTTTTATTTGTACGGAAAATAATTTATTAATGGCTGTAAAGTTCATGTGATCACAAGATTTAGGAAAATTATTTTAAAAATTGGTTTTGGCATCTTTTATTGAATTAGGATATCTGTTCCTAGCTGTGGTATATAATAGAAAAAGTATATAAATTTTTCAACATTTTTGTTGTTGTACTTTGTCCAATAAATTATGATCATTTCCTTAGTTTTTTAGTTTATCGATCATATAAGAAACATAGTGTTCATTAAACACTAACTTTGTATATTTGTTATAAAAGCTACCTTTAATAGTCAAATGGTTCTGAAGTAAAATTTTTTTTGGAAAAGCAATTCATGTACATATATATAACGTTACCTTCGTCCCAACAGCGGGGGGGATAGGCCCCAGATTTAATAGAGTAACTCGCTTGGCAGAGAGGTTTTTTAAAATGGATTCCCTATTCAGGTTTTGGCGTTAGGTTAATAATATATAGATACATATTAAAATATAACAAAGGTTTAATGATTGAAATGCAAGTGAGCCCTCATGGGCTGATGATTACACATTTACGTTACATACCCCTATCGAGGCGAAGACTCAACATATTGAATTGACATGCTTTAAGGACGAAAGAGACGGCAGAGTCCATTAGAATATTTCAAGTGCTTTCTATTTACCGTCAGGCAGACCGCCATCAGCATTGTTGTCGGCAGAGCTCCGAGTAGCCACGTTGGACAGAGCAGAGCGTCCTGGCGTCCAGCCCCGAACACGTCACAGAGATTCTCCCAAGATGACAAGCGACAAGCCCCTTTGGGATGGGTTATCTCCTGCTTAAGTAACCTCGGAGGGGGGTGCGGGGGTTGGTGTGTATCTTCCCGGGAACGCAATGAACTTTGGGACCCGCTCTCATAGGGGTGGGAGGCTCCACGTGTCCATCTGAATGCATTGAAACGTTCTCCGTGGCAGGAGGTAAAATCGGGAAGGGATAAGTTACACACGGCCCTACGTTAATTTGTGGAGGGGGATGGGTGTCGGCCCATGTATCCAGATACATTTGGGGAAAAGGTGGGGGAGGTCGATGTGGTGGGAGACGCTTAAGTGCGTACCTTACGTGTGTGGTCTAGTTNAAGGTTTATTTGCCGCGGCGAGCGAGTCGACCCACGCGTAGGTTGGGGTCTAAAGTGCGGAGTCCTCAAATGATATATACGTACTCGAAAGCTCGGAAGCGTAGTTCTAATAAGATGGGAGCAGCTTGCCATAGGGGATATTATCGTTATCGAAAATCAACACAGTTTCATGAAAGGGTTTTTAGAAAGGCGCGCCTCTTAGAACGCACACGCACACGTGGCGCGCGAGGCCCCGAGTCGCCAGCGGAACTCGTGATCTAAACAAACGCCTTCGCGTAATGTCAGCTTTGCGTAATATTATAAACCTTTGATGAATATTATAAACCTTTGCGTAATGTCAGCTCCGTGACAATATAACGCTTACAATTCGTCCTACGACCTCAAATAAACATCGGAATAAAATGTGTCCCTCTGTAAATAATTATAAATTATAGAATAGTGTTTGTTTGAATTATAGAATACCATGCGAGAATACTTCGTGGTCGCGTTTAGGAGTAGCGTGCACAATAACCCTAATATAATGCCCAATGATATCTGAATCATCGAAGCATTGAGCATCTTCTAAAAGATTAATTGAAATGTGAAATTTTATATAGTAGTGGTTATTTTTGTTGATTAATACTTTAAATGACGTAAATCTCTTAGAAATGTATTCTATACGTAGTGGTAAGAACTATGTGTGTAACGGGTTTCATCCTGTTTCACCAGTTCTTTTCATTTTTTTAGTATGTATCACCAAATGAGTCAAGATGAAAATGATTTAGCTTATTGATTTAAGAAATGCCATTCATGGATATTGATTGCATATAATACATTCTTCATGCCAATTTCAGCTGAACAATTCATCCACAAATAGGAAATTGTTTCATCATCTCACATGTATTTCCTATATCTTGAATATGTATACCCCACACCAACTCTATCTCCCACACTATCTCTCTCTCTCTCTCTGTCTGTCTTACCATTCTGACATCGTGTAACTAGACACAATAGTTCTACAATGGAGCCGTATCTGCTGACACTGTAACGGACCCCGCTCCATCAACGTCCACAATCCACCCTGAGTTAATCCACAAGCTTTGCACACATGATACGTCACATTCACCACATTCACGTCATCAGTTTCTCCATTCACTCTCAAATTTTGTCTATGACTCTTTATTATTTACCATCGTTATGAATACTAATGATTGACGAACGACTTATTGAAATTTTGCATTTTACGTTCCTGAATTATTTTAAAGTCAAATGGAAACTAATTATCAGTCAAATAAAAATAATGTTTATGAAAAGGAATCAATTGCAATTTTTCTTTCAGTTTTTTATATTCTAGACATCAAGCATAAGTTGTTGTTATTAAATTTCGAATTAATGAAATTAAACAAAGCCTGAATACCGTGTTTATTGGGATTCAGAATAGACATCTAAAGGCGAATAATTCATTTTTCTTTACGAAACACTTTTAGCTTCCACGAAATGAATTCTTTTCTTAAATTACAATATACACAATATCATAAAACTGAAAATGTCGAAAATGTCATTGAATTGATTTGTCCAGTATAAGATACATGGTTAAGAATATAAAAATAATTGTCCTTCAAAGTTCTTTGAATATGATTCCCGATGAATTCTGTATATTTAAATTATTATTTTTAATTATTTAAAATTCATTAACGATAATATATCATAAGAAAGTAAACTATAACTCTTACGACATTTTTTGGTTCACAACACATCTATTATGTTTTGTTCTTTTATTCACAACGTTTCGACACAAGATTAGAGTCTTCCTCAGATGCAACAAATTGTAACAGTAAACATTAACATAAGAACAGAACTATTCAACATAATAATTCAATGTAATTATTAACACAAAATACGTTTACAAAAAGCGGAAGTCTTACAAACATGTCATAAAATATTATTGTAAATACTCGATAGTATTTCTCTCTCAGAGAGTCAATTCAAACTCTTATTCGCGTTTCTAACAAATATCATGCCAGTTACGCAATGTTCGTAATAATTATCTTCTTTGTCTAATATTAAAGTGAGCAACGCAAACGACGCATCAAGAGAACATTATTAATACAATGGGATGTTATAACACTTCGTTCAACAGAATTTAAATTTTGTTTGTGCTCTATATTCTAGTTTTAAAACCTCTCTTTTCAGACCTATTAACTAGCATTACAACCTTTGCATCTTTTTGTATACTATATTTTCAGTAATAGGTTCTTTCTAATCTTTCCCTTTTGTTATCATATTACTTCTCAAAAGATGATATCAACTTCATATTTTACGAATTTATTAATCTTTTCATTGGTGGTTTTTTAAATTTCTTATGTGGAAATAACGCATATATCATCTTTGAAGTTTCAATTGTAGTTTGTTTTGGTGGCAATACAATACTTTTAAATATTAAACCAATTTCAAAACATAGTAGTTTATTAAAAGTAAGTGCATTAGAGTATATTTTTTCTTCTAAATTATTCATCTAAAAGTTCTACCACTTAATCAGTTAGCTCAAAATTTTTGGTCTTTGTTATACCGTATTCTCGGTAGAAATTTATCACACGACCCGAATAAGTGTGTTTTCTATGCCAATTAAATGAGAGTTTTGTTCAATCATGTTTTATTATTAATTACAATCTTTTATAAAGTTTAGTTCATAATTATTTTCCATTTCAAATGTGAATTTTATTCTAAGGAGATGACTCTTAAATAAAACTGACTTATTTATTTGATACGACACAAAATTTTCTTTTCTTGTACTGCACAAAATATATCAATATATCTTGTATGTAGTACTGGTGTCAAATTTAATTTCTCAAGGCTAATATTTTCTAAATATTAATTAAAATTTTTACATTATTGCGCGTATTCGTTATTCCTATGGACAACATTTTACCTTATGGTAAATATTTTTATTGAAGATTTGTCAGTAAAAAATATGTGGACTGCAATATTAAACTTATAACTAATTCCATTTCTATTTCTGGTAGTGTAAAAATAAAGAGTGGATCGACTTGACAACACTATTATAAAATAATGGTTGTTTATTTACTATTAAAGGTATCAAAATTATTAGAATATACTAAAAAAATTTAAACTCAGGATCAATCGAACGCGCAATTTTATGTCCTAACGAACATATTCTCTGCTTCATGGTTAAATACGTTTGTTAGATAATTTTTAAAATGTTTGTATAATACACAGAAAAATCATGTAAGAGAATAGAGCAGCTACGCCTATCATTCCTTCTCTCGAGAAGTTATTATATTTGTAATTCATTCGATGATTCTGTATTATGGATCTAGTTATCCATTGACGAAAATAGATAGCAATTGGAGATGGAAGAGAAAAACAATCTATTAATAAGTTTGTAACGAAGGTAAGTTGTACTGACCCATTCTTACAAAAAAAAAAAAGAAAAGAGGATGAAATATAAGAAGAAACAGTGTGTAGAAAGAAGAGTAGTGGGTCTATGAGAAAATTTATCACACAAATATTACAAATAAAAATTTCTCTAATACATTATAATTTAATGTTATGAGTGAATGTGATATAGTTAATCTCACTTCTATACATTTATCAAAATGCTTCCGGGTACATAGATGCTTTTAGAGTTTCCTTGACATCATAACTGGTATAATATTTTGGGTTAAAAGTCTTGATGCTGATTGTACGTACCATAATAAATAGTACACAGCATGATTACATTTTGTTCATTGCTACCCAAGTCCAATAAAAGTTTATCGATTATTTTTAAATAAAATACAAATCAACAGCAGCAATGTTTGAAAATTATAATAACATTTATTACCCGCGAGAGATAAAATTGATCAAATAAAAATTGATGTTGACTTAAAAATGAGTACATACATTTAATCGAATAAATAATTTACCGTGAATGACAGTCAATTAGATTAAATAGTGATTGTTTTCTCAAATGATGTCGAAAATATTTCTTCATTCTCTGCCTGAAAGGAGGAAAATTCAATAATGTCCTTAATAAAACACAGTCAGAAAAAAGGTACTGGAGAATTTGCAATGCAATTTTTAGCAGAACGAACAATAATTTGTAATTAAAAACCTCTTTCTGAATCTCGTTTTTCTACTATTTTTCGGTCTGCCTTTTACATTTTACAATCCTCGAGTTCCATTCTACCCGACATCATTTGTTGCGTATGCCCCAGAGTCCCTATGTTGGTTTCACTTGCAATACCTAAATTACTGCTGCGATGCATTTCATTATAGTATGTACAGCGTTTGCGGAACCGCTTCCAACTTTGGTCACGCCAACCGTTGATTATCACAGAGCAACAGTCCACTTTACAGTAACTGTATCTCGCCGCAACCATCACGGGCACTGATGTCAATCGGGTTGTTATGGTCCGTCCATTGCATCCTGCTTTCACTAAACTGTTTCTACAAATGAAACCACATATCTCATCCGATAGAGAACTTTACTTCCCACGAGTGGTTCCCATAGACAGTCAGCAAACAAGTCTGTCGTATTATCTTTCTTCTTCATTACGAACTAATACCTTTCTCGGAGCGTTTAGATACCCAAATTTGTGATCCATCCACATATATTTTACCTGAAGTTACCCGTAACTCAAAATATGTTAATTTTCAATAGTAATTTCATCATACACGTAACATCACTGAGTAAAACGAAACAGTGAAATTTGGTTCATGTTAACAAAATATAAAACATGATATCTGTACTGGATAGTACATTCTAAATATTTTAATTGATTATCATAACAAAATTCATATTAAAGTGATGACAAAACCAAGTTATGTTGTATGTGGAAAGAAAAGCATCTTATTGAGTCACTATAATGCTTTTCACGACTTGTGTCTTGCGAAAAAGTACAAAAAATAACAAAAAATCAATTTTTTATTAATAATTTACACTAATGAGAAATAAAAATGTTGTCATTCCTCACAATTATCACTTAAGCTTAAAAAAAACTAGATACATCATCATCGCAACTTTCAAATTCCATTAGAAAAACTGGTAGTACAAAAACATAGCACATACTTTCTCATATATCTTTTAAAAGTCTTTTCTGTAGAATGAAAACTAAGATTATGAAACAAAAATACTATTTCAAAACATTTTAACCATATTCATTTAAACAAAGAATGTAAAAAGTTTATTGTAGGCATTATTTTATGCATGATATTAAAATTAGAAGTGTGAGGGAATAAAATCGGTTTCAAATCAAACTTTATTCAAATTGTTCACGTATTTTAATGTCATTAAAATATCGATAAAACGATACCATTGAAAGATGTCTTAAACAATACATTATTTTGAATACACTTGAACAGTGTTCATTTATAAAACACCACATCAACCTACGTAATTAACAAATCCTTCACTTAGATCAATAAATTTTTTATCTGAGCAATATTAATATTCATTTTATTTGAACTAACAATTATAACAATTTTAAAAAAATATTATATCAAGGCTAAACCTAATATCTCAGCCTAATTAATAGCGTGATACATATTCCGTAAATGTTAGTTCATTAAAGACACGCGATCATGGGTTTTTTTTCTGGGGCGGCTTTTCGTTCTTCTATGAATTTTATCAGAATTAAATCCTTCATTTTAGTTTTCTAAATGTGTATTCTCTCCTTCTTTTTGACACACCTAGTTTTTGTAAATGGTAAATTTTCAAACCTTTTGAAATAGGAAATTAATGAGGTAGTAATGATTATTTTTTCTTCGTCAATACCAAACTCTCAAGCAAAATACTACTTAACCAGATGTAATACATACTAATAACATTTTCTGTACAGAAAAATGAAGAGAAAATTAGGATCCGTTATTCAGAAGCTAAATACGAAATATGAATGAATTTAATTCATCCGTTTAGCCATAATTGGTGTGCACAGACGTACAGACGGATAGAGACACGGACGGACATACATATAGGTTAACAGAAGGACAGGCGGACGTCGAGCTATAAAACACTTATTCGGTATCGGTGACATCTAAGACACAACCAAGGCAGATTTTTCAGTCAAAATCTTGCGAGAATTGTTTTGTTATTCACATTCTCGATACTACGAATATAATAAAGTAGTACTGTTTTGATTGTGTCTTCAAGCAAGGAGGCAACGCTTTCTTCGCTTCATCACTCAAAATAATTAAACCCTTTAAGTGCCATTTGAAGTTAAAATAAATGTTCATATCAAGAAGTGCGGTCAGGGCTTCATAAGAGATGCTGTAGGATATAACATTTCAGTTTTTGAATCATCTTGAGAGCTAAAGCTGTAGTGGGAGGGGGACTGTGTGCGGAAACTTATAGTGACTGAGACAAAAAAAACTCGAAGCTTATGACATTTGCAATAGGTTCATATTTCTGGTTTTAAGTCCTTCTCCAATATTTCTGTTTCCTAATAATGTATTAAAATCATTCTCCAATGTTCAATGACCAAAGATATAATTGTGAAAATTTTAGTATGTGGAGTATATGTATTATCAAAAAGTCTGATATTACGCTGATTATGAAAAGAGTTATTGAAGTATTTGTGAATCGTGATAAAAGAAGTTTTCATGACAAACTATTTTTACCATCAATAATTTATTATTATTTGACTCGTCTAATTCATTTTGTAGCAAGTGTTGTATGGTAGTTCCTTGGGAGGATATGCCACAGATATTGGTAAAGCTAATTGACCGGAAATCTGGAGTGATGTGAGTGAAATACCAGTTAAAGTTAACCATGAAATATAATTATAAAGCGAGCAAATGAAAGCCTTATTAGCCAAGATAGATGAGAGTTGACGAGATTTGGAAATCCGTCATCGAAATGGCTCGAGTTTCCACCAAGAGCAGCATAGAGATGAAGACCGAGAAGGGTCAAACTCTAGTTTCTCCGTCCTGGAGTCGACTTTGATTCGCATGCCCCGGCGCAGATTCGACGAACATTTGCGAGGGAATGAGAGAGTGAGCATCCTGGGTTGTTTGTTTTAATAACGAGTAATTACGTCATATCAGTTGGACGTGGATGGGAAATGACGTTGGTGTATTAGATAGAAGGGGAATCATCCACGCATAAATAAATTCTCTATATAGTAAATGTGATAATGAGAAAAATTAACCGTTTCGATAATGAGAGACAATAGAGTATCTGTAGTGAAGTCCCTGTGTCAGTTTCGAAACTATGTAAAAGACTGATATGTGCTAAAACTACTGTTTCAAACGAACCATGATTCTCCCTCTTCGTCATTTATTGTTTCAGGTGCAAACGTGCTGAGAAGACGTTCCAAAGTATTACGTCAATAGTGGTTGTATTGTAAATATTTGTATTTTATTTTGATTCTTTACTTCTATGGCAAAATTTGTTTTTAATATTTTACTATATCTTATCTTCTTTGGAGTATCTTTTGTAAATATGTTTATATCAATCTATTGTACATATGAGTGTCCTGACAGTTGGTTTCCCGTGGTTCCCAACGGTGCTCATTGAGTCGATAGTTACAATATACTTAAATTATACTATACAATTAAATTAAATAAATAAAAAAGGCATAAAATGATGCTAAAAATAGTACTGCGATAACAAAGCACAATAAAATATAAAATAATCATTAAAAGTTCAAAAGAAAAAATTTGTCGAAGTTAACAATAAAATTGGAGCCATTTATTTACTGAGAGTGAATTCGAGTGAATTGAATGCACAGACCACGAGTCCAATTAAGAGGTATTTGAAAGGTGTACAGGCAAATGCCTCGCCACATATTTTACATAATTAAAATTTTTGTAAATAAATCATCCTGTTCAAATTTAAATATATAGTAAATGCGTGGGCGTTATAATATGATGCACGCTCAGAAACCCACTAGGGTTAAAACATGAAGTCTGATAGTGAACACGTGCGTGAAAATAGAAGCCAGACCTCTGTAACTATCGATATCGCGACATATGCCTGCGCGACTGCGGTTGCTATTCAAAACATTCATATCCACGATATAAAATACGAGCCATACGAGTAAATAGAGAATTAAAATGAAAATCTAGAAGGAAAATAATAATATTAATAATAATAATAATAATAATAATAATAATATATAAATGATGAGTAATGATTATCAAATGCATATATGATGTTATCAAATGACAAAAATGTCACTTCCATGAATAAATGAAGATTGTTATAGTAAGATAAAATGTACTAGTTATGGTAATTCTATCAAAATATGTGTATCTTCCTCTTAACTACATGCATTTAAAATTTTCAAATTGTATTGAAATATTTACATGAAATGATACGCGATTTTGTTTATTAATATGTTCAGCTCCTTAAAGGTCCTCAAACATTTGCGTTACACGTTTTTTTATTATTTGTCGGGATTATTTCGGTTGGTCTAGAACTTGTACAAGAACGGTAAGGTATATGCTCATTACACAATTTTTCAAAAGGATTTTTCCCCTCTAAAATAACTATTCAGATCATTGCCTTGGATGAGTATGCATAAATTTGTTTTTCATTTCCTTTACCTTTGAACTCCGTTACCGTACACTTTTTGTGACATTGTGTTCCTCCTCTATAGGGACAAATTTTGTCTCGTAATTAAAACGTGTTTTGGATGGACATTGTTTATTTTACTTTTTTCTTTCTGAGCAGTTCTGCATTCACTAATGAGTCTTTTACGTCAGGTAATTTTTAAGCATATTCGTGTAATGACCTTCTTTGAACAAGGAAGCACGATACAAATTTGTATATTTGACATTATTTTACATCAGAAGTGTGGTTAAAATTATGACATAGCCAATTATATTTATACAAACTTAGAACTTTCCATCGTTTATTTTTATGTTATCCTCATTTATGGAATACTTATTTTGTAATAATGTTCACTGTTATTGAAATGTGTATAGTGAATAGCGTAAATAAATAATACAGGGTTTAGCATATTGCTGATATAATAAGAATAGGTAACTGGATTGGGAAGTGATAAGTATATGTGATCATGTGGACTCAAGAAAAATAATCTCCATGAATTTTGACATTAGCAATTAGTGTCGTCAAAGTTGTGTATTTGGGCACGTTTCAATTGCATGTTCATGGTCGTATACTTCTCGTAAGTAATAAATCGTTTACTTCTTTGAATTACAAATATTTTTCTTAAACGTCAAACTGTCCTGCAACATGCTCCGAAAATGCCCAAGGTGTTCGCGGAGGGTAGAGCTTCGCAATTTCTTGGCCTCGGCCTGGGATGGAAATGTGGCCAGCAACTCACACCGATCAGTTTGACCCCAGGGTATCCGCGGTACTCACTTTACAGCAGGAGGCCAGGGAGTTAGTCTGGATGTTGGGGTGTGATTAAAAATCCCCACCCCACCGGGGCTCGAAACCCTGCCACTTATCAACTCAGCGCTCTACAAACTAAGCCACGCTCACTCCCTGTACTTAAACGTGCTGCTAGGAAATATTCGTTTTCATAATCTTTGATGTTGACTTTACGGATACTTGATATCAATTTATATGGGAAAAGCAGATACCAAAGTCAAGCGATCGCCATTATCGAGTCTCAACTGACAGAATTCACACTTGGTATAATACTTACTTAGCTACAAAACAATTCAAGAATATTCGGTCAGCTTAATGTTCCTCCCGATTTGACCCCAGAGAATATGACTATGGTATTCTATAGCTGATTAAATAAAACGCAACCATTAAGCTCAAATGTTACAGAATCAGATAAATAATCCTTTTTGGTAACTGACGGCCATTTCTCATTATAGTTCAATCCAATTTTTTTCTTTATATAATATATATTTGAGATTATAAGAATATCATGTTATGAAAGATGTCTGGACTCGTTCTTTTATAAAACGTTTCAATTATTTGCAAATGACAATATTCTCATTTATAATATCACAGAAATAACATGTAAATAAGAGAATAATATTGGAACAGAAAGAGTTTGGAATTTCTTCATAATATTTTGTCTACAGTCGTATCTCGTCTTATATAAGAATTGCAAAAGAAAAAAATAAATCATTCACTTCTATCCGACAAACTTACTTTTTTCTCTTTCGAGATCTAATTGCATCTAATTCCATCTTCTTTATAGATTCCTTTATCCCGTGTTATTTTTAGAAAAAATTGAGAGTCTTTGATCCTTTAATTTTATTGGTTTATATTTTACTTGCCCAATTTGCTTTAAATTAGATGAAGTACAACATTTCGTTAATAATTCAAAATGTTGGTGATCACAATGGTTATTTTCGAAATAAATATATGTCATGACGGATCACGTTTCTAGGTTGTTCCTTGAGTTTTAAGTCACCGTAAGTTTCTAACTTACATATCATTAAATTCCAAAATTTTAAAATCCACAAATGCATATGAAACAAATAGAAACGCGCTCTTATTATGGGAAATAGAGATGCATTATTATTTAATTGCCTAACTTGAAATGAACACGACTGTTTCACTTAAAATCTCCTACGTTAAAGAATACTCCAAATTTGATGTTAATTACTTGAAATGAAAAAAATTATAGGCAAGTAAATGATTTAATAATATTTATTTCAAATTTCCGAATTCTTCAGTAATTTTCAAATAGCCGTTCCACGCAAAGATTTACGGTTAATCATGTCACCATAATATTATTTATAAAATACTTTTGAGACTCAGGATTTAGAATTCGTAATACAAATCGGTGGAAGTATTATTCCTGAATAATCACCACACAAAATACAATCTGCAAATGCATATTTAATAATTTTTATTCTTCATGTGTCTTGAATACGTATTTCTCACCATTAGCCTCGTAAATTCCGTGTTTTGGTGTTCCTATGATGTAATGAAGATGAAGGTAAAATATTTTGTGATGAAGGTAAAATATTTACAATTCAATTCTGTTCCATTTTTTACGACAATATCAGTATCATCACAGTTATTTGAACTCTTATTTCGACTACCACTCTTTGTATTTCTATTACTATAAAATCCATTAGTGACTTCATACAATCATATTCTTCATTTCATACTTTTCCTATCCCTTTTCTTTTTATATTTTTTTCATTCTTCAAGTTTTACATACAATCTCGTTAGATTTACGGAATATGCCTAAAAAAACTGAATGTCTAAAGCAAGGTGTTCTCTTAACTATCTGAAATTTAAAATAACTTATATTTTGTATGACAGTATTAACTTTCCCACTTTTATCTAGCGAGACTATTTTAATACCCTAATTAACATTATAGGTACCAGTTGGAAATACCCAACAGAACTCGTACGCTGATCCGTAATTTAGGTTCTGCAGACATATGTATGTCAGACACGCCAAATTATAGTCATTTGTTAGGTAACATCTTTTCCGGAGAATTTCTGTATATCTTGACGAATAAGGTAGGCATTAAAAAAAGGCAATTTTGTAATTGTTTTTGACTTCGAAAAGGAAAAAAGAAAAGATAAAGCAATGGAAAATTAATATAACTATTAATGCTCTAAAGTGTGATACTTCATTTGTGTTTGATTTGCTCCATTCGAGTACGCAGAAAACGAACGCAAGCTCTCTGGAACATTTGCGTATTCATGTATATGAAGTTTCTTTTGTTTTATTTTTAGTTACAACGAAGATATTTGCTTCAAAACCACCGTTTTTAAGTTACATTCAAAGGAATACCTGTTAAATATTCTGATATATAATAGATTATGGAAGAATATGTCTTCAGTCTACCTGTAGGACAGACATAGGTATTTTCGAGGGGGCATTTGTTGACAAGGATATTTTTAAATTTAATTAATAATTAATAATGTTAGTTCGAAACCTAACATATTATAGTTGCAAAACATTGTTAATTACTATATTTTTTAACCTAGACCCGTTCATTTCTCCAGAAGGATAGAACTCAGATAATTGTTGCAAAACAAAGCTTATTTTTGCTTCCACTTTATTAAACCATAAATAATTTAAGCCTGAACTATCCTAATCGATTAAGTCCTAAAATATAAATTATTAGCCAAACTATCCGGAGTGGTCTGTAATTTGACTTAATGACTTAAAACCATCATTACTAGACATGCGAAATTTTAAAACAGTTTACAAATATAATAAGAAATATTACCTTGTATAGTTAATTGAACAGACAAAAATTACCCGTAGATCAACATTCAAAGAAAGATTGTTACTGAGAAATGATGTTTTTCCCTACAGTGTATATTAAAACACCAGTCAACTGGTATGAATTTTTAAGCTAATTTTGCCCGGTTGTCTGGGATTCTTATATATTGTAAATTCATGTTTGTTTCTACACTTGTGGTATCAAATTTTCACTTTTGTCAATTCCAAAAATTAATTATTTTGGAAAACATTCAAAAATACACACTAGGTATGGCATGCTAATATGTACGTAATTACGAAGTATTATGAAATCCAGGCACAAAAAACATACACACGACACAGAAATAAACAAAGTCCTTGTTGAATCCTATCAATTCTTTGGCTTTCATTTTACTTTTATGTTACGTACTTGAAAACAATGTTTTTGACAGTCTTTATACAATTTTGTTGCTACAATTAGGTCTTGTAGGCTATACGTTCCGTGATTGGTCCGTTCACGTAATTGAGCTTTGGAGAACACATTAGTAAGCTTCATAGTCAACAGTCATGCGAATGAAGATTCATATCTATGATTAGCAGCCAATTTGAATTGTTTTTCTGCTCTAACTCATCAATATTAACCATATTTTGCTTTTTACTAGAAAGTATCCTTAAAAAGAGTACTTTAAAATTTCAAATAATTTTATCGATTATTTTTTTCCGATTTCCATGCAACAGACACTCAAAAAAATCACTGTAATTTAATAGATTTCAATGCTACTTGATAATTATTCCATCTTCGATGTAATCACCATTTACTGGTAGCGTCGGTCGAACTAAGTGAGGTTTTCAGCTCGGGTTTCTCTTACTCCAGACAAATGTCGTTTCGATACCACAAGTTCCGTGTTAACCTAATATCTCTCCCTCCCAATTCCTTACCCAAGTCTCAGTTCAGAGGAAGTACAAGCCTCATGGCTAGAACCTCAACAAGACATGATATAAATAAACAACTTCTCGAAATTTATCTTTCGCACCTGTTTCGACTCTCAGTAGTAACGCTGAACTATAGTTGCTTACCGACTGATTGGGAAAAAGCTATTGTTGTCCCTATTTTTAAAGGGGGGGGCGCAAGTACACAAAATTATAGACCTGTCTCATTAACATCTCATAATAATGAGCATCTCATCAAGGAATATTTGTGAAATTTTTTAGGGACAACACGGATTTTGTGCAGAGTATTTCCGTTAGAGTCAATACAACCCCTTCCTGTCAAGACACAGCTTACTCCCTTCATGTGGGAGGAAAAGTCCATGCACTCGTAATAGACTTTTCAAAAGCAATTGACCTGATGCTACACGATTGATTTATAATACAACTTGGAGAAAAATCATGTAATTTCTCCGTTATAGATGTCAGAGGGTAAGAGTTGGAGAAAAGTTTTCGGAATCAGTAGCAGTGACATCTGGTGTATCTTAAGGAAGCGTTTTTGGATCACTGTTATTTAAGGCATATGAAAATGATATACATCATAATATCCAATGAAAAGCTCGTGTTTCTGCTGATGACTGGGCTTTATATAGAAATGTTGACGAAGTACGTGATACAACAATATTGCATCTTAGAAAAATAAAAAATGGAAATAATTGAAATTAAATGAAATAGAAATAAATGCAATTAAAAGTAAGTCAATCGTATTTAACAACTTTCAAAAGAGAAGAAAATGTATATTACACTTTGCATTTTGACGACGTAATTTCACAAGCGAGCAGCATTATCTTGTCTTCACATCAGTGAGCGATTGGAGTGAGCTGAACATGTGAGTTATATAACGGAAAAATGGTGGAAGTCACTGCACTTCGTAATGCGAGTTGTAAGAAGAGGAAGTCCGAATCGCGAAAAATAGCTTACACTTCTTTAATAAGACCTATAATCCGAGGTGGATTTAAAACGTTGGCTCCCCTAGGCGGTAGTAAATATATGTGCCCTCCGAGAGCAGATTTAAATACGTATCTTTCAAATATTTATATATTATTTATATGATATATAAACAAAACAATAAGTATATTTTTGTTTATTTATTTTCTTCTCTAGTATTATAAGGAACAAGGAAGTATAACCTTTATGACAATATGAAAACCTAAAATAAACTAATCTAAAATTCAACTTAGTTTTAAATTCGCCGGAAATCTTTGCTGATTTATCTTTATTATCGCGGAAATCTTGAAAATCAATATTTAGAGGACATTAAAATTTTTTTAAAAAAACTAACTGTTTTTTCAAATGTTATAATTTCTTTTGGCGCCTCCAAAATCTTGCACCCCTAGGTAATTGCCTATATTGCCCATGCCTAAATCTGCCTATAACACAATGTAATTTGCTGGGATCCATATCGTATTGGATAGATAAAATAGTTAGACAGGGTGCAAAGTATCGCGGCTGAATATGTAGGTTGAGAGGGTGCTAGCGAGAAGTCGTTACAGTGGGAACCTCAACAGGAGCGGTGAGAAATTGCGAGTCGTGTTCACTTTTGAGGCGTATACGCGGGAGCCAGCTTCGGATGACATAACGAGACGACTTTTAAAACAGACTTACCGCGGTTATAACGATCAGAGTTATAAAATTCAAGGAAAAAGCACAGGACAGACATTAGAACTTCGCTTTCGTTAATAGAACAGTTTTCTAAAAAATGTGTTGCCTGCAATAATGCTGGAGACTTTGCCTCTGCGCATTTTTTAAATAAATGAGAAATGACCAACAATTAAGTAGCACTTCCATGATGATTAGAGTTGTAATCGTTAATGTTGTGTTTTGTTTCTGTGTATTTTTCTTATTGTATTCTTATTGTAATTACTTGGATGGTTTCAGGCTGCCACCAGGATATTTTTTCCCAAAGCAGTACAATAAATATTATTATTATGTCGAGAAAATGTAATAGTGTACTTGACCTTCCTGAGAAACATTACATTCAGAACTACATAAAACTCAAAAAGAGCGTAAAAACTGTCCTACTTTACGTTGTTGACCTATGTTACCAAGATTTTAATTTTTTCAAACATTCGCTGATTAAAAGTAAATAAGATAATCTTCTCATGATCATGTTAAGCATTACATTACAGAATTGAGTTGATGGAAAAATGATTTCAATTATGTGAAAGGTTTCTTTGTTCTTGGAAGATTAAAATGTAAAGTCTTGCAAGAACAGAAAATCAACATGTTCAAATATTTCGTTTAAAAATATAGTATGTTTACATACTCAATAAATAATAGTAGAAAAATATTTCAAAGACAATCGTATTATTCTCACAACAAAAATGGAAACATGGAAGTAAAAATTTCCAAGTATGTCCCCCTCTTACCTTTTGTAAGCAGTGAAATCCATAAATTTCACCATGACTTGTGTTGAAATAACCGCAGAAAATTTTTGAAACATTTAAAATCCACTTCTTCTTTTTAGAAAGCTGTTTTGGGAGCAGAATTATATTTTTAATCATTTCATATTATTTTCTTAACCCATTGAATGGTGACTCATATCATACAACATAAAGGAGCTGCTCGCAATTCAATTAAAAATCTTCCGAGAAAACTCGCAAAATAATTCACTTCGTGATAATATTATTTCATATATTTTTTAAATATATTGTCGTAATTGGAAAGTACAGAAAATAAGTAATAATAGGGTCAAAGAAAATCATAATATGTAAGTGCTTCTAATTACTATAATTTACTTCAAATAGTAAATTACATTATTACCATCAAAATTAAATTGAAAAGCAAGAATTAATTAGAGACCTGATGACGGAAATCTTGATGTTCTAGTATGTGCTTAATTTAAAAGTTCTTATCGAACGAGACAATGTCTGAAATTTAAATTCAATTACGCCGAACGTAATGGACAGCAGTCATAATATATCAACAAGTATTGGGAAGTGTCAATGGAAATCATTTTAATCGTCTTACAAAAAAAATCCAAATGAGAATTACCACGCACTGTAGCTTTGAAATAATATTACCACGGGAAATAATTTTATTCCATTCCCGTTATCTTTCGGTACAGTTCAACAAGATTTCAACTTTAGTATTTCCAATGAAAGGATACCACGGATTTTTATTTGCACATATCTCGCGCTTTTGTCGAAATATGTTTGGGCGCCGCAGCAGATACTGTGGGGAAAATATCCTATGTTAACTCATAACTTGTCAATATTACAATTTATGAGCTTAAGTATTAACAAATCACTATGTTACTTTCTGTGGTAGAATGTACAAAAATTATTATGAAAATTTCATAAAATAAATTTTGCTTTGAAAATTTAATATGTTTTAGATAATGTCTCACGGGAAAAGTATTAAAATTGGAGAAATCTCACTAGACAAGGAGAATTAATTTACTCATCCTCGTCGTGTATTAAAATAGACAGAAATATACTGTTTTTTCATTCATTGTTTTATCACATGCTTTACGAAAAGTCAATTCAAATGTTTTAATTGCTGATATAGATTCACGATAGAGCAACTCGCAATAAATCAAAGAGGTTTTTAACGCGACAACATAAATAATGGAATTATATGACAACATCAATTTAACACATCGTTTTAAAACATCAACGACTATTAATGTACGGCTTCATTGATAATACTTAAGCAAGGCTTAAATTAATATATATTGATGTGACAAATGACTTTCGTATTTTAAACAAAGATATAGAGGACAGTCATTGTAGTGATTTACTAGTAATTCACAGCAAAGTTTCACAATCATGAAACTGGTGGTACAAAACCATTGCACATACTTTCTCATATACGTTCCTCCGTCTGCAGCAGAGTGAGAGAAAATTATATAGTTGAAGGGTCATTTCTGGCGTGATCTTCTATATTTTGGATTACAATGCTCTATTCATGTTCAAAGTCGCTAGATACTGTCTTTTATTTGAAGCCTGAAAGTAAAATAAATATTCAGAATATTATTTCAAAACATATAGTGACATATCAGTCTTATAAATATCGTAAAAGTGTTATGTAAATGTAATTTCGTTGTAGACAGGAATTGATGTATTTTCGTATCTGCAGTGCGTTTGCTGCGTTCATAGGTATTTTATCATTATCGTATTTTTCGATTCGGTTTACGAAAAGTGTATTCCACGTCTGCTTGGTCCATTTAAACTGTTAACAATTATTCAAGCTTCTTGAAACAGTAAACTAATGTCAAAGTGCAACAGACAGAAATTATTTTACTGCGTCTATACCAGACTTTCCAGCGACATACCGCTAATGTGGATGTAATGTATACTAAAAGTACCTTACGTTCAGAAAATTTAAGCAAAATCATTGAAGCCGTTTTTGAGAAACATTCAAAAGAGTACTTTGACCTTCATGTAAAGTACCCTTTGTTAATAAAATAAAGAGAAAATTAGAGTACGTCCATCGACAACAAGTAAATTCTACCGTAAATACGAAATGTTGGGTTCTAATGACCTTGCTGTTGATGCGCCCTTCAAGCCCCACAAAAAAAAAAAAACGAAATGCGAAGTATATTGATTCATCCATTTACTCAAAATCGCTGAGCACAGATGAACATACGGACGTTATGCCAAATACCTCTTTTCCAGAATCAGGGATCACCAAAACGGATATTTCCTTCGAAATATCGCTTTCGAATATTTTAACGATTACAATACTTTCCATATACTACGTATATGAGAAAGTGAAAAATTTATCTGGTACGTATTTTATTTCTAGATAAATCGCAAAATAGAATTGTCGCATGAAATATTACAGTCATCATTAAATGAGTAATTACTTAAATAGGTTATTTGACGTTTTCAATCTGTATTCTTGAAAAGTCTGATATTCATCCTAAAATGAAAAGAAATTAAAAGGGTAAACTTGCGTAATTGCAGGATAATGTCAAAATAAAATATTTTACAAATGAACTCTTTTATACTGAACACGTTAAAAAATTAGGCTTCTTTATGTTATCAATTATATTTTACTTTTACTCGTGATGAAGAAGGTGGAAATATATTGTATATTTCTTTTATAAAAAGTATTCAAAGAGAACTATAGAAAAATAAACATCTTCATACAATCGAAGTACAAGAGAATCGAAGGACAGGTTTGGGTAGGATAGCAAACAGAGCAAAATCTGAGCATGTGATGCATAATAATTATGATTAAATAAAACAAAATTATAATTACTATGCATTAGAATGATATGTGTTTTAATAAATGATTATCACAAATTAATACATTATAAATCTATGTTACCTTAAAAATATAATCCATTAATAATAAAAATACTAACTTAAAAAAAGTTGGCAAATAATCATATTGTACATGTGTAGAAGCAAGCTTTTCGGCATTGTTTTAAAGAAGTTTGACGAATATCTTCTTCTGTAACTTTTGAAAATATAACGCAAGAAGTACTGCGTAATGTTACTACATTAAGAAAGGAAAACATCAATATGATGACGATATTTATGTACCACTCAAACTTGTTTATAAGTATTTAGTAGTACAAATATTAGGAGAAATACAAGAATTGCAATTTTCCTTTTATTTCCGGGTAGGGGAAGTGTAATCCCCCATGTATCCTCCGCGTAGGTACGCCCCTGTAACCTTCACACGGGGCCCTTCGTCGAGTGCGAATGCAAACTATACATAGTGTAGAACATGAGTACTTATTATATTCACTCGCTTGTGCTCGCTGACTTTTTCCTCCAAGTCCTATTTACAGCTACGCTCGTTTTGCTCTCTAGAGCAGTTTTTGAAGGGTTTTTTTTTTTTTTTACGTTATGAAATTCTTTCGTTCATTTCACGATTTTACGTAAATGAATTTGCAAGTTCACCTGCTGTGGGAGTTTCACCTAGTGCAACGTAGAACTTCACTCCGCTCCTCTTCGACGTGTTCCGATTTATACTACGGGGAGGACGCAAAGGTTATCTCCCTTGAAACAGTAATACGTTTTTTGGATGGGAGGTTTCATTAACAATTCATCAACGCTTTCAAAGCTAGAACATGAGGAAATTTTTTTTTCCTGAAAAGGTACTTAAAGTTATTGATTTTTTCTTGTTGTGGAATATTTTTGTTCCTTTACGATTTTAGTTAAATGAATTTTCAAAAAATTAAGGCTGTAGGACCAGTGGCGTACCTAGGGTGGACGAAGTAAGACATGTGCCCTGGACGCCATTCAACGAGGGACTCAAATTTCGCGAATTATTAAATTTAAAAATTAAAATAATCCTACAATATAGTTCATTTACAAATAATCCCGCGATTCCTGCTCGTTTAGAGCTTTCGCGAACGAGTGAGAGGGAATGAGTGGTGCGACGATGACCCGATACCGTGTGGCCTAGGTAGGCTGCTTATTGTGGCCGTCACCAGAGAAGTCTCTTGGAGGTGGAGCCTGCATTCGATCTTATGAGCATTATGCGCGGCTGCCAAGTTGCGCGGTTTTCCGCAGAGTGTCTAGACTGTGCGATGCTACTGTAACTCGCTCGGCTATTGACTCATATGACTCGCGTGGGACAGTTGTGCATACTGGCTCTTCTGAGAGCGTTCCCTTTAATTGTTCAGTTAACCAATGACTTCTATTACTCGTTAAAAGAATAAGCTTTCTGTAGTTCGTTTATATTTTATAAACGACCCGTGGCGTAGTGTGTAACGCGCTCGCCTTGGACGCCGGTTCAAACCCGGTCCGATCCAAGTAGGATCCGAGGTGGTGGACGGAGCGGAGTTCGCGGCAGGTTTTCTCGGGGTTCTCCCGTTTCCCCTGCCTATCATTCCACCACAACATTCACTTCTTAATCGTTTTTAGTATCTATTCCTCGAAAATGATAACAAGAGGACACATTAGTAAGGATACAACAGTACAAATGTATTTTTCCTTTCATATAAAGCTGCGTTTCCGAACACTGAAATCAATACATCGAAGATTAAGTAAAGGAATGAAGCAGTAAATAGGTGGTAAAATAATTATGTGTAGATGATATTTAAGAATATACAGTAAAAATGAGAGAAAGTGAAACTAATGACCATGAAATGAAATGAAAAGTAATGGAATGAAGCCCGACTTATGTGCAAAATGTAAAAATATATATATTTAATGTAACTGTGTTTCTACTTCTTTGTTATAAGTTATTTATTGGTACCATTATCACGACCCACCGCAAATATTGTCACGGATAGACGAGAGAGAATAACTCATTATTTTGGTTAAGCTACGAGGTTCCTACTTGAAGATGTCTAAGGTAGTTACACTCTGAACATGGTATTCACCAATTTTACTTAAATAACTAATGGAAAATTTACAGGAGTCGATTACGATCCGTCGATTAGTACAGCATCGCTAAATTAATATAAGACTTGAAGTGCCAAGGTTCGGAATCCAAGCGAATATTGGCTCAATACATCACCGAATAAAGCGCACCAGCAAAATTTTCATCTACAGGAGGAAAGTGACTCAGGGACTAACATCGTCCAAGCAGCAATCTGGAAGGTTGCCTTGGATGAGGTCAGAAAGTGTACCTTTTATCAGATTATGCTGGACCACATAAGATGGTCCAACACCCGGTTAGGAAATGGGAAGGTTGGACCATCTCCACAAGTCTCACGGTAAAAATACTGCATTTGCTCTTTTATCTATGGCTGCATGTAAAGTGTATATGACTAAGGTGGAAGCTTTCTGGGGGGCTCTGTTTCGGTATACTCAAAATACAAAATGTAAATTAAATATCGAAAGTCATTAAGGAATTCAATATAAAATGAAATTAGTAATTTATAAATGTAAAAACAATTTATTCATTAAATTAAGAATTTAAAATAATATTTTAAGATAATTAAAAATTTTGAATAGTTAAGTTATCAAGTATTTTTTTAGGATTGTCACGACTGTAAAAATATCTCTCAAATAATTCAAGGTCATATACCATTGTATTTGTAGCTGATGCACGTCTTCGAACCAAGTTAGATATCTTCGGATCTGTAAACCTGACGCTTTCTTTCCGAGCGCACTCTCGTATTGACTTTAGTTTTTCTCCAGCTTCTCGTCTCGGCGGCCACGCAAAGTTAAAGCGTAACTTTGCGTCGGGAACTCGAGTAAGTTTCGTACAAAAATTTTCCAGAGCGCTGCTTCTCCCGGGCTGTACTTTCGGGTTGACGAGGATGACGAAGCAGAAGTGGAGGAAGGACACGATGCAAGAGAAAAGGGCTTGGGGCTAACTTGTGATCTGGTCTTCAGAAGACGTAACATGTTTACCTGCGCCAGCTTTCTGTTTGCAAATAGGCAAGATATCTCGGGTCAATGACGTCAGAGGATCGTCGCTAAAAAGAGAGCTAGTCTTGCATTCTTTCTAAGAAAGCTGTGAATAGTTTAAGAAGATATTTTGGAACTCGAGAATAGTTTCATCAATTTTGGAGATTTGTTTGTGGTTCTGGAAAACAACTCTATTTAGCAAACATTTCATTTATGCCTTGTCGTAGCTAACCTACAAAATTTTGCCAGTAATAACTATTTTTAGATTATTACACGTACAAAATTCTTTGAACAGAGTGAATAAAAGTTGTATTTAACGAAGGGATTTTAATCTACTTAAAAACCGAATAATTAGTTAAATAGACTGACTGATACATTGGTCTCTGTGATTACATAAATGAGTGATTCCTGATACGAAAATGCTTCCTCATAGTCCAATTACACTGAGACTCATAGGTTTAAATTTATGGATCCCTGTGTTAAAATGTTCCTTTGTTGCACTGTTGAAAAATTGGTTAAAATAATTAGATCATTGACAAAATATCGCACATTATGTCGTGTAATTTGATTCCACTTATTTAAGAATATGTTTGTAAAGAAGCTAAATTTATGTTCACGTTTAAAGTAGTTTAATTTCTTCTGAGAATGATACAACTATACTAGTTTAGCTGCTCTCTGTGTATGTATTTTTTTTCAGTTCACTATTACAGCCCTTGATTCAACAAAATCATTTACAGTATTTACAGTATTTCAATACAAAAGTACAATTACATCCTCGTATACGATTACCCGAATAAATGACATCTGTATTACCATTTTCAAACGAAAAGTAATTTAGCACCCTATTAATTTGTTTCTTTTGACATAGATGTCATCTAATTACTCGGTTCAAAGTGCCATTTCTCTTATCAAAGGTTTGTTTGTGTGATGACGTTCATTTTAGGCTTAACGCTAATGAGGAATTGCTTAATTAATGGTTCCGTATTAACGAATCCATCAATCAGATGCCAATATGTAGGGGGTTCGCCTGACACCACCACCAAAGGGTGGGATGGAAGGTTCGGGCTCTGTACGGGTCTACAATGGTGGAAAAATTCTGCATAGTCATTATCTTTTCCATCTAATATCAATCACAATAAAGAAAAATATTCAAACTACAAAGAATTGTAATAAGAGTAAATATGTTCAAATTTGTTACATTTATTAAAGCAAATTTATCGGAAATTGATCTAGAACAGGAAACAGTAACTATAAGTCTCGTACTTTCAATTGAATGATGAACAAAATACTTAAATTTCGTGCTTTGACTGATATTAAATATTGACGATTCGAATATATGTTAAATAACAAATACAATGTATATTTATTAAAAAGAATTATACTTTTACTGTGCTATGGGAAAATACACCATCGGTATTATGAAAACAAATAAATACAAAGTCTATTAGATTTTTTATGCACATTGGACATTCATGTAAATAATTAAAAAGTACAATAAAAAGAACAAATGAACCAAACAAAGAGGGAACCATAAAGAATGCAAGAGGCAAGAAGTTAGGACCAATAGTATATCCGAGGGCAAAGCTTCTAGTGTTATTTCAGACAACTCATTCCAAGTAACTATTGTTCCGCTAAAGAAGATGTTAATGTTTTATTTTTTTGTTATAATTTTACTGCTGTGTTATTTATTAGCGCAGTAAATCGCCACTCTTAGTGAAGAAACCATATCATATAAAACTTAAAACATTGTATAAAAGACAAAAACAAAACATTGATTTATGTTTCAATTCCATACACATCCAGATTCTCATTGTCAAGGATCACCATTGCCTCCACATTGCTATGTCCGTGTAGCCTTAGTTCATGTTTGGCTGCAAATCGTCTTATTACATTGAAAAAACAGGGGATCTCAAGGTCTCGGAGTAGGTCGCAAATTTTAATATACCACGGGGCATTCACTATATTTCGTAACACTTTATTTCGAATACATTTAATATTGTTGTTTTTTGCCACAACCCCATAGTTGAATGCTGTAGAGCCAAATTGGTTTCAAAATTTGTTTATACAATAATAATTTATTATGTATGGCCAATGTAAAGTTGCCAATGCAGTTGTCTATACTTGAGGCCAAATTCACTCCATCTCTTTTTGACGTGCTCCTTCCATCTCAACTTGGCATCCAGAATCATACCACGGTATTTCGCAGTGTTTTCATAGGGTATAATTACTCCATTTAATTTAACTGGTGGAGCATTTCTAATTTTTTTATTTGCAAATTTAATATAAACAGATTTGAGCTTGTTCAGCTTAATCTTTCATTTTCTCGTCCATTGATAAACTTTTTCACTAGCATTTTGTAACTATTTGGTAGCTTCTTGCACATTTGAATCTATTGCCATAGGCTCCGTGTCATCATCATATGTCGCACGGCTGTTTACAAGCGACATACCACAGTCAGTAACATTTTCTGACTGTGGTATGTCGCTTGTAAACAGTTAATAAAAAGTGGGACCCAGTACACTATCTTGTGGCACTCCCGCTTGCATTTCTTTCAAGTCTGAGTACTCATCGTCTTGTTTGACACTGAACAATCTATTTGTTAAATAAGATGTTATTAACTCGACATGCTATCTAGGAAGAAATTTGTACATGTATCAAGCCATCATGACATACCTTATCAAAGGCTTGGGCCACATCAAGAAAGATTGTTGAGATCAAGAAAGATTAAAAATACATAGACCTTTCGAGTTAGTGAAGTGTGATTGTGTGAGTGTTATATAGTGTGTAGCGAGTTATAGTGTGATTGCGTGAGTGAACAAATATACTGCTATGCTAATGTACTTACATTGTGTGAAGTGATTCTTAAACAATTAATATCAATGAAAGAATATAGGACACTACTGGGTGAACTAATTTTGTAAAAATTTTATCTTATTTTAAGAAACAGATGTACATTGATGATTGGTCAAAAATGACCGGTTTCAATTAAGATATTTTTAAAAAATCCATACATTCCATAGTCCTTCATATCTTTGTAACACACTCACAAGTGAGTATCATCGCTTAAGCCAAACTATTTATGATAATAATATTGTCTTGAAATTATGTTATATCCCTTCGTTAATTTCAAAGTAACATATATTGTTTAAATACTAATGTAATTAACATTAAAGCTGTTAGTAAGAAAAGATATTGTAATGGCTTTTTTGAACAATAGTTTTTTTTAATAACTGACTACCTTATTTGGAATAACCGAGCTAGAAAACTATTTTCTTCTTTATACGAAGAAGGATAGAAAATACTGCAGTTCAATATAAATCAAGAGGAAGTACTAAACTTAAATTCATACTAATCGCCTTCTCCCAGCCGTCTGTTGGGTGAGCATTTCTCCAGCCAGGCACCTATTAATCTCCCAATCCAACATCTCTCATTCCCAAATCCCTTTCCCAAGTCCAACGGGTAGATGAAAGAGCAGGCATCATGGCCAGAACCTCAACAAAAGGTATTAAATAAATAAATAAATACTAACCTAAGCCACTGAATATAACATCCAATGACTTCTGTACTTGCCATTGTTGCTTCAAGAAAATAATTTTTACATGGACGTGTTCTGCTCATTTTGCAACAAAAATGTCTACAAAATAGATGAACTTCGGAGAACAGTGAGTTTCAATCAGTTTTATTCAAATATGATGATAAAAAGTCAGTATGTTACTTTTAGTACTTTTGAAGGTAATAATTTATGTTATGCTTTGAATTGTTATCGATGCTATCTTTTTTTAAACAAAAATTATATTATGTATGTTGGTATGCCAATTCTCGTTTATAAGAATCGATGAATGTATTTATTATGTAATGAGTGTGTGTGAAAATGAAATAATATTTTAGAAACATTTGTACAAAATCCAAGAAATGAAGCTGTAAACTACAGGAAGGAAGTAAAGCTTCAGCATTTTTATAGTTAAGTTGTATACCACATCTATGATGTTGGCTTGAATTAGTCTATTATTTTATTTGACAGAAGTTGTTAATGTGTTGTCGAGCTTGTAAGCTGAGAGAAGTATTTTCATGTAAGATTAATAAAGAGAATTCATTAAAATTAAAATAATAATGTCTTTTTTTCCTTTTCTTGTAGTCTTCTATCCGTCTCAGAGTTGCCAGGTCTTCAAATGAGAATTATCGTACAAGCCTTCCAAAATTATCGTATTTTGTTGAAAATTATCGTACAGTCTGTTTTTACATATTATATCATTGACTAAGTTTTTTTACCAATGTTTTAATAAACATTATTTGGTATTTACCGCACTGGCTTCGAAAAATTATTAGTTTTCCGTTTACGCACTGTTATGAATGAACACAGTTGGATAACAGCTCAGCACTGGTCTGCTTTTTCGTACAACCGAAAACTTTTCTTTGAGCAACATAAATTCCATGATTTCAGCAGTGACTTTAAATACGTAGCTAAATTCAACACAGCGTTAAAGTTCGAATTGTAGTTCATAAAAGGTTTATCTTACTAAAACGTATATTATTCATTTTCTTCTTCTTCGCGAATCGGTCACTTAGGACCACGCGGAATCAACACTTTCTAGCCTTCTTTTTGGCCCAGTATTCCCTCATGCGCAATGAGTGAGTGTGTTTCCGTTGTGCTGACCATGTAGATTGGGTGGTCCTTCTCTCTTCTTCCTCGAAACCCCGCGTATTTTTCTGATTTCATTACGGTCTTGTAAGTTTAGTGATCCTAATTCTTTCAGGTCCTTTCCTGTCTGTTTGTACCAATTTGTTCTAGTAGCCATGTTCTTTAAGAATGTATGTATTTTGTACATTAGCCTGTTCGGATCCATTTTTTCTACGTGTCACATGAACTGAATTCTTCGCATTCGCATTGTGTCTGTGATTTTGGAATTTTTTTATATATTTCTGTGTTAAGTTTTGAATAATGTACACCGTCTTTGGTTCTTGGCCCTAGAATTTTTTTTATTATTTTACGTTCTTTCACTTCCAATTGCTGTTTTAATGTTTTATGTTGGAGATTGAGTGTCTCTGAAGCGTAGAGAGCTTCAGGTTTGATTACAGTTGTATAGTGTCGGATTTTGCAGATCCAGGAGAGACTCTTTTTGTTGTATATATTTTTTGTTAAATGAAAAGTGGTCTCCAGTTTCTGGAGTCTCGATTCAATAGATTTTTCTTTTCATTTCAATTTGCTGTAATCCATTCACCCAAATATTTAAATTTGTTTACACGAAAGATCATGTTGTTGCCAATTTGGAGTTCATCTGGTGCAGTGTTGATGTCTGTCATAAATTTTGTTATTTCAAATGAGATTTGTAATCCTATTTTCGCTGCTTGTTTTTGTAGTAGTAGAAGTTGTTTTTGCGCTTCTGTGATACCTTGGGCAAATAATGCCATGTCGTCGGCAAATGCTAAGTAGTCTAATTGTATGCCTTTCAGTTTTGGCCGTAGTCGGTGTGTTGGTGCACCTGCATGTCTCCATTCCCGTACAACGTTTTCAAGCGCACAATTGAAGAGCAATGGGGATAGTCCATCACCTTCTTGTACTCCCGTGTCTAATTGAAATTCTGCGCTCATTTCTCCCATACATTTTACCTTGGCATGAGTTTTTCTTTGATATTGTTTGTTGTTTTCTGATCAAGTCCAAATTCTGTTAGTACTTTAAAAAGTGATTCTCGGTCTATACTATCGTATGCTTTCGTGAGTTTACTATTGTAGAAATATTTAGAGTATATTAAACATAAAATTGTACTGATTATACAATTTTTTGTGACCTATTTGGAGGTTCCTTATAGGATAAGACCCAGGGCGCGTTCAATTCCGCCTAGGTCCTGACAATGACGCTGCAATCCCTAACAATAACGCCATTATCTGACTACTTAGCACTAATATTGTTCCAAAATATTATGACACCAATTTTAATTATATTTTAAAAACTCATTCCGTTACGTTGTAATAGTAAAGAAATGATAGAACTTGTAAGGAAAGAACGCACATTACCCATTTCCATCCCTTTTAAACACACGTAAAGAGAATAGTTTTGAAGAAAAATCAATAAATGGTATGATAAACAAATTAATAGAAACAGAGGTGATAATCTCGTAATTTTATTTATGAGTCTAAGAATCCGAAAGAATACAACGAGGAATCTGAGAAAGCTCTTTACATTCCATAAAAATTGTTTAATTTTTCTTATTATATCATTTGTATCTTATTACTCCAATCTTCCTTAAGTATAACATTCATTTAAAAAGAGTAAATATAGATAACATACGCTTCTTAAAATAGTGGGGAGGCGTACAAAAAATAAGAAGAATACTCTTTCACTTATAATTGATTACTAGTGTAACTAAATTTGAGTCTCGATAATTGCAGAATATAGTTATATTAAAGAATAAAATAGTGGTGGACACGATACTGTATCTTTAAACTTTTCGGGAACACGGTTTCAAAGGAGTCAGAGCGCGAAAAATTTAATCGATTCTTGATACTTCCCACCATAGAATGAATGATATCAAACACCAACCAACTCAGCCTCATTTACGCGGCCTAATTGTTAGATGAGATTGCATTATCGATGATCTGATAAGATCTAACTGCGTACCATAGTGTTTAAAATGCAATACTCAACTAACAATATACTCTGCGTAAATGAAGCGGAGTGGGTGTTTGATGTAATATTACTTTTGGGAAAAAAAAATCATGTTTTTTTTTTCTTTTTATTCATGGACATGCCTTTCAGTGAAATCGTACAATTGGCCTTATCGTACAAAGTCAAATCGTACATAGTACACATGGCTAAATTATTGTACAAAACGATAATTATCGTACATCTGGCAACTCTGATCCGTCATCAACTTTCTGGTCCTTGAATTTATTTCCAATATTATTGCTATTTATCTTTATCAGTTGAAATGTGTGCCATTATGTCTTAATTATCTGTATTATTCTAAATACTTATTTTTCTATAGGATCGTACTGTAACTCCTCTTATTGTTGAGAATACAATGATTACTCCTCATTTCGTTCACCTGCAACAATAATTTGAACGTGGTTGTATATGTGTTTGCGTCAAAATTTTTCAAAAATAACAAATTGTCAAAATTGGTGAATGATAGTATAAATCTGCTATATTGAGTAGTATAATTGTTTTTCCTTTGTAAATGGTATCAAAACATCAATAAATATTGAAATTAGGTAAATTATACATAAGTATGTATCAATGCTCTATCACCAGAGATTATGAGCAAATTCTTATATTACGTCCTGCCTTGGTAAAAACTTGCAGTTCATAAAATTTTCCAAGCTTTTACAAAAAGATAAAGCGGAAAAGAATTTCGAAAAATCCTCTTTTATTGTAGTTATTGTAGTATTTGTAAATGGAACATGTAGCGTGCTATTAAAGCTTATCTACATGGAGCGATGGGATGTAGCTAGGAGTTTGGTGGTAGGCTTTTGTTAGTAGGTAGGCCGTTTAACTGGGTTAACCAACAACTTGGTTCACATGGAGGGGTTAGTAGGTGGTGCTAGTAATAGTTACAGTTATTGATACTAGCAGGAGGTGGGTGGAGGAAGAAAGTTCGCTTTTCAGTAGTCACAGCTATATATGAACTGGAACATTCATGTGAAAAACTATAATATTTTTCTGCTCCCATCGGGAATTGAACCGGGGATGACAAGGTGATAAGCTAGAACGCTACCACCTGCGCCACGGAGGGATTCTCGTTCATTGAGTCACTTCTGTCCACAACCAACATAACGACCAAATTTCAAGTTCCAAAATCTTTCTCTAATAGCATCCGCAGTGATGAATGCATCAGTTACTCATGGCAATATACAAAAAAATGTTCACCTTATTTCACTCGTTTAAAAGGGTATTATAGAAATTTCCCGAAATTGGTTTTATATAACAGATTAAGCATTCAACATCCAATCTTTATCGAACTTTTAAAATATTTTGAATTTATTGTTTTATTAACGTAATTTAAATTATAATATTTTATTGCGAAATGTTGGTGTTTCACTAAGGGTCATTGTTACAAAAATATTTATTTGATTCAATTTGGTATATTAAACAATGAAATATCTCAAACATTCTCTTATTTAAGGATTTCAAAAATTCAAAAAATTCAAAATAAAATTAAAGATTCGAATAGCGAAGTAAAATAAATATTGCAGTGCTCGTGTGGGATATTTTATTCTTTAGAACAACATATTATTTGTTTGTGCAAATTTGAATTTCCGTTTCTCCTATTTTTAATATTTTTCCGTTTCTGAATATATTGAACTATATTTTTGTTATATATTTGTTTTTGAGAGAGTCCAACTAAAACTCGTCCAATTTTTATGTTTCCGTATTATCCTTTGCAACAATCCGTTAAACTACATCCAACTTGAACAGTGTTTCGACGCGTCGTACGTAAATAAAACGAACTGTATTCAGCAAATACAATTTAGCTCGTGGGATTGAATAAAGCTCACGAATTGCGATGGAGGATTCCCGCGACTCCCGCCAGGTCGCTCTAATGTCGCTCCGCACCGTGGTCGGGGAGAGGCGATCGAGAGCGGAAGAGGAGAGGGCAATAGGGAAAGGGAATGCTATCCTCATTTCACCCCACCCCCATGAGTGTCAGTGAGGCAGTGCCTGTGTGAGGATGTATGGCACGATACCTGCGGGGATAGAACAAGGGATTGCACTCACGTAGCATTGGAGCGAGGGAAGATGTACTTTATGCAAAAGGTACGAGACGAAATGAGTTACTTGTGGGAGATGTGTACACTTGGCGGTGAGGCCTCTGGAACGGCATTGGAACAGCATGCATTGTTTTCATGTGGCGATGTGATTGAGGTTTTGGCGCAATATCCCGTGGAATAATAGACCCGTCCGGGCTTAACGAACCCAGATCAACACTGACGAATTATGCGAGGGGAATTTTTGTGAATGTAAAAATGTAAAATCAATGTACGCTTGGAAAACACAATTAAATTGTATACGAAAGTAAATTGTTTGCTTCTGATACACTATCCTAAATATAATTGATCAAAATATACCATTTTACTGCGTCAAATCACTCGTTTTATAAATAATCGACACAAATTGAAATTTACAGATTTTTTTCCTTTCGATTTGATTAGATAAAGAAGTATTATCTATGTCTTTTTAAATATACTAGTGAAATAATTCTACTTGATGGTAACAAAATTAAATTATTTTGTTCAAACTGTCATTAAATATTGTTTAAGTACTTTTATAACGTAATATTTTTTTCAATAATATCTTCTTTATTATTATTATTACATGTAAAAATAAATTTGTGCTTTTAGGCAATTCCTAAACATTTGTCTAAACACCAGAATTAATTTCAAAATATCATTGTGATGACAAATAACATACCAATCATTTATAATTTTTCTTAATTTATGTATGTAGTAATTAACAGTATTAAAAAATGATTAATTATAATTATTTGTATTTTCTTTCTAAGGATACATACATTTTTACTTAGGTGAAATAGTTGCTGTAATATTCCAAATCTTGCCGTAAAATGAGTACATTATTAAATGTATTTGACGTTAGAATACTCACATGCCAGATAACATGAGAAAATTTTCGTTCGACTCATTGGATCAGATATTTTGTTGGTAATTTCCAAGAACTTTTAATTACATTTCATTTCAATGCTGAATCCTTTAAATTTGATCAAATTTTTAATACTAATAAAAGTAAAATCTACGGGACGACTGTGGCATAGAAATTGGAAAAAATAATCGATGAAATTATTTGAAACTTTTAAAGGACTCTTATTGAAAGCAAAATACCAACTAAATTTTGGAAATGTATTGTATGGTTAATATTGATTAATTACAAGAGTAGAAAAACAATTAAAATTGGTTTCTAATTAGTAGATGTAAATTAAAATTGACTGTGTAGTTTAATAATGTGTCCGTTAATTCACTTATAACCTACATGAAGCAAAGTAACATTAAGGCTATAATCTACATGTGAACTGAAAACCAAAGATTTTAACTCCACTCTTTCTTAATTAAGATTTCAGAATAAAGTTTGTTTTCAGGGATTTTTAAATAATTCGTAATTACGTACATATTAGCAAACAAAACTGAAAACTGTGAGTTTATTTTTGCTCTGCTGTTGTCATCAAGAAAGTTACGGGATGTTATCCCTGACTTCATTTGAGAAGAATATAATATTATTTGATTAATTTTTGTATATAATTATCAACGATTTGTCAGTCTATTTGAAATAATTAGTTACGGTTTTAACCACTCTTAGAATTATGGTTGGTTAAGGAAAATGTAAGGTAATTTTCACATTTAAGGATTAAACTTACATAAGAATAAATCATGAAAGTCACATTGAATGTTTTCAATTTCAGGCCCAGATATCTAACATGATATCAAATTTCAAAACTGTATCTTATTAATTTGAGGTTAGAAATGATCAAACTGGTTCATACTGAAAAAAAGTGAAGTAGGAAGATATTGTGAGTTATCTGAAGTATATGATGCAAGGAAAATTAGCTTTTCTCTCTAATTCATATCGACATACTAAATTCTTTTTACATTGATTTGCAAGAAGATAATCAATTCTGTCATAAAACCTGTGTCCGTCGAGATTATCAATGTGGAGTATTTAAATACTCTACTGTATCGTCTTATGACTGTAAAGAAATATCGGTTTCGTAAAATATAAATAATACAATTCTTTCAATAACTACAACTGTTTATATATCAAATAATCATAACTCTTGTATGCACTTATAGCAACATATTTATTTGAATATTATCATTAATTCAATATAGCTGGTAAATGTTCAGCTTCTGTGAAAATAACTGAAAGTTATAATAATTATTTTCTAGAAATTTGAATGAAGCTTGAATATGAAGAAGGAATAACAAAGCAATTGATATTGTTCCCAAAAGTACTTGCAGAAATTGGTGAATATTAATTAACAGAATTATATGGATGTTTAGGAAAATTTTGTTATGTGTTTTTATTCAACCATTCTCCTGACGGATAAACGCATAGTGTATTTCAGTCTCACTAACCTATGAAAACTTTGGAGAAAATGCTATCAATTTGCAGCGGAATGACATATGAAATGCTAAACAATTGTAAATCATTAATTTTTGTTACATATTATTCATTAACATAATAATACGAATTATAATTCCGATTTAAAAGAAAATAATTCAGCTGTACATGAGATGAAATTCACGGTTTTTCCCAATATTTATATTTGAACTAACTGACAAAATTAATTTACATATCACTTCTGTAACGAACACTGTTAATTTTAACTTTCATATTAATTCCATTTTTTTTGTAATCGTATCACTTTTAAAACCACTTCGTGCGTAATACAACTTTCCAATTTTTGTGTTGAGTCCATTATTGCGTAGTATCGTAGAAATTCTGACATTTATCTTTCCGTTATTTAATTCGATTCTACTTTGGACGGAACAATTTATTAATTTGCTTTTAGGTCTATGCGAAGAAAGAAAAATCTACAATACGCGGGTAATTAAAGAATAAAATTATGTCAAATGTAATTGGAAAATTAAAAAAAGTAATTTATAGGCATATAAAAATCTCTTCCTCAACCTAGGAGGAAATAATGGAATGCTCCAGCGATAGAAGGTGTAATATATTTTGTGCAAGAAAATAAGAGTAAGAAAAGTTCCGCGTTAAATAGTCCGTTATGTAGACTGGACAACTCGTCACATACGGTGAGGACTGTGATTAAATATTATACAATATTGTTACATTTATGTTCTGTCTCCTGCCATTGCACTGTCTGTTTTCATATCACGCACCCAAAACTATCTTGCTAACATATTTATCAGTACACCAATAAACTTTATCATTTTACTCTGTGTACACTTTCTCATAGGACGTAGTGTAAAGGAAGTATTAAAATGGTGAAATTTTCGATTGCGAGATTTTGCCAGAATTGTGTGTTATGGGTGTTCATGACACCGAAAACTAATGTTTAGAGTTCTTCCAGTCAATCTGGCTAATAAAATTAGTCAATTTTGCCCAAACTTTGTATTTGGGGAATAATCTGCTATAAAAAATTCACTTAATTAAATATAAATATATAAATATAAATTTATTGTCAAAAAACAGTACAAACTGCGTATGACCACGTGGAGGGAAAAAAACTAATTTACTCTCCGGAAGCAAGCAAGGGACCATCCCATCAATTCCGATCAAGGGCCCTAAGGCAGAGGCGGATTCAAAAAATTCAGCAAAAATTCCTAGATAAGATAAAAAGTTAGCTGCGAGTTATAATACTAATAGAATGTCAATATGTTTGTAATTTTAAGCAAAAAATTACATGTAAGTTATTATCGAACTATAGATTATTCTGAGTATAGTGCTTAAAAATTGAAATAACACTAAATTCACGATTTATTGTTACAATAGACCCGCCCCTAGACAAAGCCTAGAGAACCTGTATGATAAATCCGCCTCTACCCGAAGGAAAACCGGAGAAAAACCCGGGCCAGGATGGGGCTACAGAATTTATGTACACAAACGTGCCAATGTTGAGTACACATAAAACTAAATTAATATGAGCCATAAGACAACACAATCATGCAAGAAAATAGTTTTTGAAATTGTTATAAGTTGTTTAAAAAGTACTACAGCAATAGCGTGATAAAGCACAAGACGAATTTAAATTTTGTTAAAATCAATAAATTCCTTTACAATGTAGAAGCACTGGTGCAGGAGGTACTTTTTAACCGCANCACAAGACGAATTTAACTTTTGTTAAAATCAATAAATTCTTTTACAGTGTAGAAGCACTGGTGCAGGAGGTAGTTTTTAACCGCGGATTTGAAGATATTCAATTTCATAATATCTTTTATATTCTTGGGCAGGGAATTATATAGAACGATTCCCGAATGGTATGGTCCCTTTTGGCAAAGAGTGGTTGACACTCTAGGGCGATGAATATTATTCCTATTGCGAGTATAGTGTTCGTGAACGAGACTGTTTCGTATAAAGCAATGGTGGTGCATCAGTAATTCGGTCTTAACAAACACGACTGTTTCATAAATATAAATGCAGGGAAGTGTTAATATATTTAATTCCTTGAATAAAGGTTTACAAGAGTTTCGGGGGTGAGATTTACAAATTATCCGAACTATCCTCTTCTGAATTCTGAAAGTTTGAATACTCAGAACGGAATTACCCCAGAAGGTAATGCCGTAACAAAAATGGGAGTAAACGTTTACAAAATAAACGCAACGGGAAATACGTGGACTAACTGCGTTAACTAAGATTCGGAATGCGTAACACAATTTGCTTAATTGGGAATTAAGATTGTCAATGTGACAATTCCATTTGAGGTTGTCTTGAATATGGAGACCTAAGAATTTTGTATTTGTAACAGTTTTTAATTGTGTTCCGTTTAAAGATAGAGAAACCTGGGGTAAAGATTTTGTGATACTATTGTGAAATGACATAGACACTGTTTTATCAGTGTTTACAATGAGACAATTTGCATGGAACCAAGTCGAAAGGTTAGACAAAACTTTTTGAGCATTGGCGTGTGTACCTAGTAAATTAGCGTCATCAGCAAAAAGAACCATTTTGCAATCTGATGTGGATGATGACGTCGTTGTCTCTTATACACATCTAGATGTGTATAAGAGACAGGTAAATTAGTGTCATCAGCAAAAAGAACCATTTTGCAATCTGATGTGGATGATGACATGTCGTTCACATACAATAAAAAGAGTATAGGGCCGAGAATTGATCCTTGGGGTACTCCGCAAGTAAGTGGCTTTGTTTCTGAAAGACAACGCTCAAGTATTTTATTTTTAGTATAGGATATTTCTACTTGTTGATATCTATCTTTTAAATAAGAAGTTAGCCATTGATGTGGAAGTCCACGAATGCCTAAAGAATGCAATTTGGTAAGGAGAATTCCGTGATCGATGACATCGAATGCTTTGGATAAGTCAAGAAAAACACCCTGAGGATTTTCTCCACTGTCTAGAGATGTGGTAACATCGTTTAAGAAGGAAAATATGGCGCTTGTAGTGGAAAAGGATTTCCTAAAACCGTGTTGATCGTCAGAGAGAATGTTATATTTTGATAAAAAATCTAGAAGACGCTTATAGAACAATTTTTCTAGGATTTTTGAGAAAGTGGGTAGTAGAGATATTGGTCGGTAATTTCCAATATTAAGTTTGTTTCCTTTCTTGTGTAAAGGTTTCACTTTAGCTCTCTTAAATATATTGGGAAACACCCCTTCCGATAAAGAACTATTAAAAATATTTACGAGTGGATTTAATATAGCGTGGGACGAAGATTTAACAATAAACTCAGGTATATCATCTATGCCTCGTGAAAATTTGTTTTTTAAGGAGCTGATGATTCCCATGACTTCACTGGCGTTAGTTTCGGAAGTGAACATAGAATTGGGTATATGGGTGGTATTAATTGGAGGACATTGATTTGGATATATTGAGTTCGTTATTTTACCAACTTCTGAGAAGTGAGAATTAAACAAACTTGCGATGTCCTGAGGATTTGACACGATCTTGCCATCGTTTAGTAAAGAAACATTTTCTTCGCGATTTTCAGAAGTTGACGTGTAATTGTTAACAATATTCCACATGGCTTTCATCCGGTTGTTCGATTTTAGTATATGCCTGTCGTTTTCCATAACTTTAGCTGCATAGACTACTTTTCGGAGAATAGTCTTATATTTACGAAAATAATTATGGAATTCGGGTGGCTGGTTATAGCGTTTTGAAAGATAATATAAACGGCGTTTGTTTTTTGAAGAAATTCTTATCCCTAGGGTGATCCATCTATTGTATTTTTTTGTGTTAATTAACTTGCGTTTTATGGGAAAACTAGAGTTGTAATGTTTTAGGAATGTTGAGATAAATACATTGAATTTGTCGTCGGTGTTTTGGCAATTGTAAACATCTTTCCATGTTTCTTCACGCAAATAATTTACGAATATGGATTTATTTATGTCATTAAACTCTCTTGTAAATTTGTAAAGGATTTTAAGCGGTTTTAGTGTATTATTAATAGTCAATACTTGAGCAAGGTGATCACTGTATCCGGCGATAAACACTTCAGAGAGATACGAGATTCCATTGTTGACTATAATTTGATCTAGCAATGTTTGAGATGAGCCGGAGAGGCGAGTGGGGTCATTTATCGTAGTAATAAGGTTGAAGGAGTCGATAAGATTCTTGAATCGATTAACTGGTGAATGTGCAGAGTCGGATGTACTCAAGAAATCGATATTGAAATCACCACATATAACGATAGATTTAGTAGATTTATGTGCGATATGTTCTAAAACATTTTCGAAGTTCCGAAAAAATATGTCAAGATCTGATTGAGGAGGTCTATAAATACACAAAACAACAATACCGGTGTCGGTCAGTTCAACTGCAGAAATTTCGAACACACTATCTACGCAGAAGTTCTCGTAGCCTGTCAGTGGAGAAGATAAAATATCATTACGAACGTAGATACACGTACCTCCGTGGGGATTTTTGCCTTTAAAATTTTGCCGACAGTAAGAACTTGCTAAATAATAATTAGAAATAGCAGTATCGTTGATGTTGTTAGTTGAAAGCCAATGCTCTGTGAGGCATAGCAAATCGAATCGATTTTCGTGTACCAGAATTTCAATGTCTGTCAATTTGTTTGAAAGGGATTGGACATTATGATGAAATATAATTATTTTATTTTCGCAAAGAGTTTGTGACTCACGAGAAATGGAATCGACGTTAGATTGTGGAGAGGAATTTGAAATTGGTACAGCTTCTAGTTCCGGATGAAGCTCGCACACAGCACCTGAACGCGATTGTCACCTTCGAGTACCACATCGTACTCCTGAGCGCAAGTTGTAACGGTGTATGGGGGCGACAGGAGGAATAGATGTTGACGTGGGAGATGAGGAAGCAGTAGGTGAAAGAACGGGGACAGGAGAAGAAATGGGTGTGGAGATAGGAAGAGGAAATGGTGATGAGGTAGGAGCAGAGGGAGGTGGAGGAGATGAGGTAGAAGTAGAGGGAGGTGGAGGAGGAGATGAGGTACGTGCAGGAGGAGGTAATGGAGGAGGTGGATGATGTGAGGTCAGATGTGAAGCTAGGAGAGAACCGAAGTGCTGTTTCCCAGACGGTTTCAGGTGTAAACCGTGCTGGGTAAAGTCCTTGGCAGTCAGGTGTGGTTGCAAATCAAAAAATGTGATTTTTGTGTCTGCCAGGTGATGTTTTAGGGAGATGTTTGCCAGGTTAATTTCGTGGTTTATTTGTGGAACGTTGAAGCGTGGAGGCAGGCTAGAGAGCACTATGTTTGTGTGCAGGGAGGCCATTTTTAGTTTCTGTAGATGTTCAGACGCGTTAAAATGTCCACCCAAGTTGATATCGTTCTGCCCACCTATGATGATTACTGTGTCCCGCTCAGTGAGTTTTTTAGTGTAAGTGTCCAGTTCTCGAATAACTTCAGCCAAACGAGCGTTTGGCTTAAAGAAACCGGAGACTGAGAACTGGCTAGGAAGAAATCCACGCAATACGGAGGACATCTGACGACCGTGCGAATCAGCTAGTATGAGCACGTTTGATTTCTGCGTGGAAGTGTTGGTATCATCTCTGGATAGCACTACTTTACGTGGTTTTGGGCGGCTGTGCTTACCAGTGCGTGGTGTGCGAACAGGTCTGGGTACTGGACAGGAGGGGATGAAACGAGTAGGTAAGGGAGGAAACAGGGACATGTCATCTAACACACTAAACCTATTCTGAGTGAAGAGTTGGGGTGGTGCATGCGTCGTTCGTTTAACCGGGTGATAGCAGTTGGAAGGACGGCGAGAATTTCTAACTGTAGTCCAACCGCCGATCGTTTTCTTATTGATCTCTTCCAGCGCACTGATTCGTGTGTCAATTCAAAATGTTTGTGGATTCATCTAAGGGGTACTTCGAGAACAGCAGCAATTCATTTTGTAAAATTGGCTTCAAGTTTTTAAAATTTTGTGAATGGAAAATATAATTACTGGAATTTATAAGTCTGGAAACATATCCTTGTTCTGAAAACTATTTTGTTTTAGAGCAATTGAGGAGTGACTATCCAAGGAAAGTTATTTCTAACATAAGTGATTTTTAATGAAAAAGAAAAACATTGTGTTTTCATCATTAAATTTCCATTGAAAATACTTGTTTTGAATATAATATTTTGTTACCATCCATCAGTCAAGGTAAACATACCATTTTGTTCCCAATTCAAATAAGGCAGCACTAATAATAATGAAATGTAATATCAACTATACACCCTATTCACAATCATAGAGAACGTGTAATTGAACAAAACATAAATGTAGAGAATTTCGATATTACGCAAGTACCATAATTGAAACAGTGTAAAAAAATACATTTGAACTGACCTTCGCCAACTCCATAGCGAATCAATTCCCATGATTTGTCAACTTCTGTCGCTTGAGGAGTTGATGGAGCAAGCAAGACACGCCTTTCGCACACGAAGTTAATCCTAATGTATTCCTTCTCTTTCCGGAGTAGTAACTTGCACTCAGATTTCTGCTCCGACCGACATTGCTTATCTCGGAAAGGCCATTCCTCGCACCCGGTGTGGCCTGTTGGGCGTGTTGCTTGACTACTGCGGAGGCGATGGCTAGGTTTCTTTTAAATTTTAATTCTCGTAACGAGCGTTGGCTATCAGCGACGGGAGCCGTTAAGGGGCTCGACGCGTGCACCGAGGCACTTAAGGTGCCGGTTCGTTAAGGTGGAGGACGGGAGGTTATAGGGAGTGAGATGTAAGGAGGGAAGTGATGCACAGCGCCAACCTAAAAGGAGTAAGTGAAAGAGTCGCTTGCAAGGGTCGCTCGGGGATGGAAAACGATCGTCGAAGAGAAACAAGCAATAGAATCCATTGTGAGGGGGTGCAGGTCGTGTAGAAAAACCGATGAGTCGAAACATATAACAATAGCGCTGAAAAGTTTCATATCTTTCTTTCCGCAACACTTCTATTTAACTCAGAAAAGAACTAATAGAAATTTTAGATGAAATCACATGATGTGTCGATAAATAGAAATTAGACTGGTGTTTGTTTTAAAAATAATGCATAAATCTGAGAAAAAAATCTGTTGAACGAGGATTAAAACCTACAAATAGAGAAAATGAATTTGATGACTTTTGATGTTAGCAACTTGAAAATACCTAACTAAATAAATGAATACATAAATTTAATGTAAAAAAGCAGTTACAAACTGCGTACGACCACATAGAAGACATTAAGAATTGAGCTAGAGAAAGTATTTTATATGGATAGCAGATTTGTTTTTCTTAGTAATATAAGAAAGAATTCATAAAAGTATGATAAAATCTTATAATTAGTTAGTGTATGAGAAGGAGGTTCGCAAGTTTTCGCCGAAAATGCAAAACTGCGGTTGTTAACCTCATCCTACCTCTGGTGGAAGCTGTACCTAGTCATGTACAAACTTTCAAGGACATGCAAAGTTTCCTTACCTCGAAGGTCCCTGGAGTTTGGTTAATATCAAACGAGAGTGCTAAGGCAGATACTAGTCAATGTATAAAAGACAGTTAAGTCAATGTATAAAATATGTATAAAATAGAATGTATAAGAGACAAGTCCTAAAGAATATGGTTGTTGGTAGTTATTCGAAGTTTTTCCATTATATCTCCCAGAATTAATTAGGGAAATCTATGAGCTAGAATTGCATCTGATAATACTGCATTTTCAAAAATAAAAAATTTAATATATACATGATAAAAATAATTTTACTGCATTAAACTATTTGATAAAGGGCTTAGGATTGTGGTACACCATAAAAAATAGGTAACTCTACTAACGAAAAATTCATAAATATAGATACTGATGTCCATAAAAATTTCTGAAACGTTAGACAATGTCTAGTGTTTTAGAAAACTACCACTATTATATTATACATAATTTGAAACGCGTAATAATCGCGAGGTTCAATAAACTGTATGTAACAATTTTGAAATAACTTTTTTTTGTTTTAATGTTGATTACTTTTTTACTTTAAGAAGTGTTTAGAAAAGGAAACAATTCGGGTCAACGTCTTTTGGCTTACGATGGATGTTACCAAAAAATTGTGTGTGTTCCGAGTACCGTCAACAAAGGTCTAAGAAGTGTGCATCCGACTTAAGCAACACTAATTCTCACACAAGTCTGAAAATGTTTCATGATTCTCTTGATACGACGTTCGAGGTTAATTACTGTTGCTAAGCCGAAGAGCTGCAATACTTTGTTTGACATAGCACAAAATGCCACAGACGGCAAGCAAAGCAAGAGAAAGAGCAATGAAACTGTATGTACAGTTCTTAACATGACACAGAAACGTTCTAAAAGAAAGAAAAGAAACAATAAAAACAGAAGAAGAGATGGAAGCGCTGCAAGATGTGTGGACAGTGGGCGTGAATGGCAGAGGTTTAGCGGCTCTCGCAACACAGCACAGAAGTGTACATTTCCGCTCAGCGCAAAAGAAGAAGAGGAGAATTCCACTGGTGCCACCACTAGTAACGCTGCAGTCGCTCCTTCCACTCAACCGCTTCCGGCCGTAGCTCTGTAGCGCAATGATGGCAGCCTTGCTGGTTGTAGGCACTTGCATCGTCCCCATGGCAAGTGGTAGCTCTTTGTGGGTGTGGAGAGAAGAGTTCCGTGGTCGTAAGCAACAGATGGAGTCACTGAAGAATGATTTTGAAATGTCACGCACTTTTCCTCTCTTGTATTTCGTTAAAAGGTTTTTTTAATTATTCTAAAAGAAGAGTTAAACAATTCTCTAAAAGTTAAACACCATATTTACCTTGTTTTAATAGCAAATAATAGTATAATATACCAAAATGACATTAATTCACGATATAAATAAATTTAAGATATAAATAATTACAAATTGGCACATAGGATGATTTATGTTCAGGCTACGCAAATTGTGCATCTCTTACGAATATTGCTGTACTTGTTCAAGTCTTATGGATAGTTTTGGCCATAATAGTGTAATTAAATAAAAATATACTTATGTTAACATGAAGTACAAAGGAATATACGTTTCATAAAGTTGAGCAAGCCTTAGTATATGAGGATTAATTTCTTAAATTTTATTTCGTACATTTTTATGCAATGATCATTCTGAATGGATTATATTATTGTCACATTTTGTTCATAACTCATTTTCTTTAGTGTCAAATTGTTAAAATTCATGAAAATCTCTAAAAATTGACGGCGTGGTTTACGTTTCTTTTTTAGTTTTGAGTCTGAATCATCTCGCGGTGCTCCTAGACAAATCAAGCGACTGTGAGATGGATACACAAGAGATTGAGGGTGATGAGAATGATTGTATTACTTAATCCGTGGTGGTTTCCCGTTGCCTTCTTTGAGTACAACACATGATGAATACTCCTCTTACCTTACTCGAGGTACAACCCCATAATCTTTGGACCTCCACCTCTAACTGTACCACCAGATCTCATATTTTAAAAGAATTAAAAAAGTCCACCTCTGGCGGGAATTTCTTATTGAAAATATTGATGAAATATTGATTCGTAGCGAATGTGCATTACTTACGGGAAGGATGTAATATAAACGAGGTTTAGATCAATAAGCTTTCTCAACCACCTGCCTACACGATATAGATAAAGGAATTAGGGAGGAAATATTCTTGATTACCTCTAAATATGATTTCCTGAATAGTCTTATGAGGACTAAGTGAGGGAAAGTGCAACTGAAAACCTCACCAATTCGACAAAGTGGGGTTACATATCGCGGCTCTGTCTCTCAGCTATTGGTGTAGAGCAGAAGTGAGATGTCTTGAATAGTCTCTTATAAGGATTAGGAGACGAAGGGAACAATTGAAAACCCCACCAGTCCGACAAAGGGGATACACTCCGCGCTCTCACCTTCAGATATTGTAGTACAGCAAAAATGTAATGTGCTGAAACGTCTCTTATGAAGACTTATGAGGGAAAGTGTAACTCAAAAACTGATCAGTTCGATTAAGTGAGGATACACTTTGCGTTCTCACTTTCAGCTAATGAAGTAGATCAAATATTTAATGTCCTTAATAGTCTCCTATCAAAACGTGGTGAGGGAAAGTGCAATTGAAGTCCTCACCAGTTTGATAAAGTTGGAATACACTCTGCGCTCTCCCGTTCAGCTTTTGAAGTAGAGCAAAAATGTAATGTCCTAAATTTTATCTTGTGAAAGGAGAGACTCTAGATGAGGGAAAGTGCAATTACATGCCTCCCAAGTTCGAAGAAGTTAGGATAAAAAAATTACGACTTGGTCAGGGAAAGTGCAATTAAATGTCTCACTATTTGGACTTACTGTGGATACACTTCCCGCTCTCCCGTTCAGATATTGGAGTAGAGCAAAAATATAAAGTGCACCATTTTGACAAAGACTCCGCGCTCTTCCGTTCAGCTATTGATAAAGAGCAATAGTCAATATCCTGAGTAGTCTGTTATAAAACCTTGGTGAGGGTAACTGCAATTTAATGCCTTACCAGTTCGACGTAGTGGGCATACACTCTGCACTCTCCCGTTCAGCTAGTGGAGAAGAGAAAACTGTGCTGAATAGTCTCTTTTGATTATTAAGCGCAAATAAATGCCTCACCAGATGCTCTACAGGGTTCTTACATATTCGGTTCCACCGAAGTGACGTCACTTTTCGGTGCAAAGTTCATCCTTGGTATTCTTTAAGCAACCGAGGGATCTTTTTCTTCGGTTCGCCGGCCGAATCCTTGGTCTATTTACCGAAGCCTATCTGGTTTGGGTACATCCGATTCCCTTCAATTGTGCATTGGGCAAGATTCACACTCACTTCGTGTATTTACACTCATATTTTTGCGGTGTATATAATTGTGAATGTTATATTTCTAGAATGTGGTAGAAGAGTCGAAATAAACGTTTATTCATGTGATGAATTATTTTTTAATCAGCCAATAAAACACATAACATTCCTTTCCGTTGCCTTAAAGCTATGTTTGATACTGCATTTTTGCACAAAAATTAACTAAAAAATGCCCGAGGGGTCTAATAAAAATAATTGGATTTAACCACTTTAACTTTTAATTTTATTCCTGAAAATATTCAATTATAGGACGTGATGAATGTTAGTGGTGTAATGCAACGTAAACAATGTTTTAAGACAGTGTTTTATTTTTAGTGCTACAAAAAGTATCAATAATGTAATAAATTATATCAAAACTACTTTATAATAACTTTTCTTTACTTGTGTTGTATTATGGTGAAAAAATATATTTAAGGAGTTGTTTATAGGAGCGTAATTAAGTTACACAATTTTCACTCCAAGGGTTATTAATTCAAGATGTTAGCAGGGGAAATGTAACAGGTTACCAGTAAAATACACCAATTTTCCCTCGTAACAGGTTTACGAGGGAACAATAGTACTAGTTTCTGACTCACTTTAACTATCCATCGTTAACATCAATTTCATTTTTATTCATCTTTACATTATGCATTCTGATAACAACAAAAGGCAAGGTCTTCTGTGGTGGAAATCATTCTAGCACCACTTGTCCCACTACCAACTAATTATGATTGCAGCAAATAAAGATACACCTCACCATTCCATCTGATAGATTTGACTATGGAGAATACAGATATGAACTCAATATTAATAAAATAAGGAAGTTATACCACTTTCCCTTTCACTGCCTCATATTTTATTGGATTTAAAGATTCTTTAATCGTCACTAGAATAAAGCTAAAAATAAAAACAATACAATAAGTTAATAATACATTAAGAGGGGATAAATAACGAGAAATGTTTGAATTTGGGGACACTATTTATTGACACTGAGTAAACACATACAGTAATTCATTAAACTTGCACATTACAAAATAATTATAGAAACACCAAATCACAGTAAAAATTAACGTGGAAAATTGAATACAACTTACTCAAGAGAAAACATGCTGCCGCAATTGTATTATGTAAGTTTTATTCATTAACATTCCAGTGGCCGTGCAGTTCGGTGGAACGCCATTGGTCGTAAGAAGCACGATGGTGCTCAATCAAAATTTAAGCCAAATAGGTTTTTTCATTAAGTTTAAGAATAAGTTAATAATAATAAGTTATTATTTCAGTCATTTTCAGACATTATATACATTCACTTTTTATATCTATTGAAAAGAGGCAGATCCCGATAACTATTACTCACTAATATTACACTCAGTAATAACGGTGCTTCAAACATGCTGGGTGCAATACTTAAAAATGTGAATAAATTAACACTGAGCAATGAGGCGTTTAACAGTATGTTGATCCGCTATGGAATGGGTGAGAAGAAAATAAATGACATTTCAAGATCAAATGTTTGGCCACACGTTATCAGCAACTAAAACAATTTTCGACCACTGGAGTGTTAATTAAAATTTGCATAGGGTTTTAGAACTGAATGTCACTTTTTTATGCCAATGCATCTCATCTTCTCCATGTATTCTGAGAGTGCAGTTTCTACAAAATTTCATTGTTAACACTCCCATAACATACCAGAAACAAGATTAAATACAAAATTTTATTAGGTTATCCAAGCTAGTATTTTCCACATACTTAGAACTTACTCCTTTCACAAATGTTTACTTTCAATAAGTTCAATCAGACTTCACAGAAATGTATTTGCACAACTCCACTACACACATAGGACACAGCAAGATACGTTTCTTAACTTCCCCATCATTTATGGACAGTGTAACACATAGTATAACAGTGTTCTTTTAATAGCTTTATACAGATTAATTCCTCTGATCCTACGACAAGTAGAGGGATGTCTTCTGTGATTTTGAAGTCATCATCAAAATGTTATATGTATACCACGGAATTGAGTCACCTTAAAACGACCACAAGGAATATATATTATGCCATACAAGTATTTTTCTCTCAAACACCATGGAAGTTCAAAAGTAGGAGTCTTCTTCATAGTTAATCCATGTATAGATACCCAAATTTCCGACCTACAGTACCCCTGAAAAACAAAAATCTTATTAACATTTACACTACCTGAATATATTACACAATGAAAAATTCATGTCTTTCAGCTTACCTCGGATATATTAACACGAAAGCATCGAAACACAAGGCACTTAACTCCTCTCAAGAAATGCAAAGAAAACTGAACTACTGTAAACATTTGAACCTCGGTGTTTTCAATTTTTGATACGTGCAATAAGGAATTATAGCTGGTCTTTTTTGCACTATGCCATAGTCTTCTATTGTTTAGTAATAACTATGCGCAAGATAAAATTAAAATAGAAGCGCCATGTTGAAATTGGCAAGTCACATTTGTAAACAAACATAGGGTGCGTTCTCTTTCGGTGCTTTCATCTCAGTACATGCGCCTCGCTGATTGGTCGGAGTACAGAGAAGCGGCGATGTTGCCTCGCCTTCAGTCGGACATTCCGAAACTTTCCGAAGTTCTCTAGGAACGAAACAAATCCTTCTCGAATGACTTAGAGAATACCTTTTTTCTGAATATTATCGAAAACATATCGATTAAACCGAATCGAAGTCTCGGTACAAAACGAACAAATTACAGAACAGGTCGTCTGTTCGACGAGGTGGGGATAAACTCCACGCTCTCCCGTTCAGCTATTGCAATAGAGCAATAATGTAATGTCTTGGAATGTCTCTTATGAGGATAAAGAGAGGGAGTGTAATTGAAAACCTCACCAGATCGACAAAGTGAGGTCGATCTTCAACTTTGAACAATCTTCTTTTGTACACTTTTAAATATAAATTATAATATGAAAAAGGAAACTCATAATAAAGAGATATGTTCTAGATATACACTGTCATTTTTATGATATATTGTTCAAAACTAGTTTCCAGAAATACTGACACAATAAATATTACATTCTAAACTCACTCATTTTGAGAAGTTACTAAAAGATAAAGGAAACCAATAAAAATGTTTTTAGATATATTCCTCTCATTACGAAAAACTATCGGACTGAAAGCGGATATTATTCCAAGTACAAAATATGACAACGGCTCTTCGTTTTAGTTAAAATCGCTGCGCATAGTAGGACGAATGGACGGACGAAACTCCAAAAACACAGTGACAAACAAAATGAATATTTTGTCCGTCAAAATGTGACCGAATTCGAATCCATTCTTCTCGGGTGTTTCTCTGGCTTTTCTTCCAGTTACTCGGATTTTACATATAGTCACTCTAGGCTCCGGTTTAGGGGTGGTATATACTGCGCACTATATGTGAAGGTGAAAACATAATAGAAATTATGAAAAGACATATGTTAATACGGTGTGACTGTGTGTTAAAGAGGCAGTTTTTGAAATAACAGTTTTAAAACTGCCAAACAAAGTGGAAATAATTTCTCAGCAAAACTTCTGAACGAAAAATAATAATCAATTCAATTCTTAATACCACTCACTCCATATCACGATACTTAAAAAATATCACAGCATTTTCGCAACATTGCAAGGAGTAAAGAGTGAATAGTAACCTATTATTTGACGTCTGTGTTGTTGGCACCCCCACTTTTTTATAATATGAAATAAACTATTCTATAATTTTGTGCTAATTATGTGCTCGTTATTTAAGAAAAAATAATAATAATTCTGTCCTTTGTCGGAAAACTAGAAAAATTTGGGTCGGTAAATTTACAATGGGGCACAGTTTACCTTACATCCATTTGACTTATGTGCCGACATCGGTGGCGCAGTTGGTGGTGTTGTCGCTCTTCACCATCATTCGGGTTCGATTCCCGTTGGGGCCAGAAAATTTGTAGCTTTTTCACATTATTGTCCCAGTTCATATAGCTGTGACTACTGAAAAGAAAACCTTCCTTCCTCTATCCAGCTCCAGTATCAATAACTCGAACTATTACTAACTACTCCTACTAACCCCTCCACGTGGACCAAGTTGTTGGTAAACCCAGCTATCCGGACCACCTACTAACAATGACCTAGCACCCAACTCCTAACTCCCATTGCTCCATGTAGATGAGCTTCAATTGCACGCTGCATTTCCCGTTTACAAATACAACAATATCAATTTTGACTTATCTACCTGTGCGGCACGGGGTCATGCCGTGGTGATATAGACGGTAGTCCTCAGCCCAACTTTTGAGATCCATTTTTTTGACCTTCCCGAATGAGCACAGAATTATCTTTTTGCGCAAACAATGAGCACATAATTAGCACAAAATTATAGAATAGTTTATTTCATATCATAACAATGTGGGGGTGCCAACTACACAGACGTTATTAATTGACAAGAGGTATGTATAGACATCTGTGATTTGCCTACACAAGAAATAATGGAAAAAGAAGAATATAGTATGAGTGAAGGATAAGGTCAAAAATGAATAGTGATTAGTAAAAAGAACAGATGGTTTAATAAAATACCATGGAAATAATGATAGTATACTGGTTTCCAAGAAAGCGTGCTGATGAGATGAGATGTGAAGGAGCGGTCCTGGAAAACAGCTGACATGCTTGTCGAGTAGAATAGGTGAAACGGCATCTTGTTACCAAATTCCATCCTTCATATGACCGATAGTGGCATGGTCACAATCCTTTTTCGCGTTGTAGCGATGTAAAGCGATGAAGTACATTCTTGAAGCAAGCGAAGTGATGTCTTGAAGTGGAGCGAAGGAATGTGTCCAATGAAGTAATACAAAGTACTGTCTCCGTATGTAGTGGAGTATTAATGTCTTGAGCGAATGTCTAATGAATATCTGCTAGACAATGTGTGCAGCAAACAAGGGCCATGTGCCTATATACTTGAAGTAAGTGCGAGATTACCGATTCGATCGGTTAAATCAACAATATAACCTGATGACTCGACCAGGTATCGAACTTGGACAGCGTGTCGTAAGAAAGACAAGGAAATTTTTGGTCTCGCCCAATTTGAGTGAAGCAAGTTGTGAGTTGAATACAGTCAGCATAGGAACTTGTAATTAATATGCTAGATCATATGATGTCGAATCATCTTCTCTAATATTGTTTTTAACTTCATGGCAAGAAATTTGAATCGACCTATAGCATCAAGAGAAAATTTCCTGAACTTGGCAAGAATCAAGATGAATCTCTCAACTCATACAAAGAAAGTGTGCACTAAAGATGATTCACTTCATTTGACGAAATAATACGTCAAAAATGCAAAACAAATGACTGAACAGATGCGACTCACTAGTTCAACAATAACATGCCGAAAAATGTCTAAACAAGGTACTTTGAGTACATGAATGCTTCTTTAGGAATTTCACATCTTTTAGTAAGACAGTAAATTACATTCAGTATCAATTTCATAACGAATTTTTATAATAAATCAATCCCTTCCCTATTTGAGGGGTAAATATAAATTATTATTATTATCATCATCATCATGCGTTCGAGATTTATTGTTTGTAGCTTTACACTTTTGATGACGAACAAGTAGAATTTATCAAAAAATTGACTCAATATAATTCAGGAAGTGTGAGAGATAGAAACTTGTAAATAATGTATACTGTCAATGTCTCGCGATGGTCAAAATTTCAGATCTCTACCGTATTCAGTGTTCAGTCATGAGAGGTATTCAAAATAACGCGGCTTATGAGTAAAGAAACCCAGAAACTTTCGGAATTGGTGGACGTACGCTAATGCACCTAGATCATAGAAAAGCACCAAACGTGTGAAAATAATTGTGCTACACTGACTATACAACACTGTGTACCTGAAATATTGTTAGTTTCCCTCATCAAAGTACTCAGAGGGAAACAGCACATGTTTCTGGGTTCCTTTTTACTATATAACTGCAAATATAGTATCTGGGTTCCTTTTTACTATATAACTGACTATAAAAACTCCGCAACTTTTCCAACGTAAGTGATGCGATTCTCGTAACTATAATTTGTGGTATTAGTAAGCTCTTATTATTAGTAAGAACTATAATATTGAATAATTCAGTATATTGTGATGGCAGAATTTTTTCAGAAATGTTGAAAACACGCAACTCAATAACTCATTGCTTCTCTTCCAAAAGTTTATGGGCTCTAATGACCTCGATGTTGACGAGCCCTAAAACCCCACAAAAAAAATCTATTCCAAGATCAAAATTTTCGACATCTTTTTACATCTATAAATCTTTAGGCGCTCAAGATTTTTATTCAATATTTCTGCGCTCTAAATTAATGCCCATCGAGTCATATCCTTTTCTTCAAAACACAGAGTTGGGATGGATTGTATCAGATCATTGACTACTGACGAGCAATCTAAATCGGTTTTTGTTTATCTACATTTCTAACTGAATCAGAGTCAAGTATTTGAAACTAGAAAGCTTTTGGAAATTAGAAGAACTTTCTGAAAGTGTTTTAACCCAGGAAGAGCAATTGTGTGAAATATCATTTCGCGAAAATCAATCTCGCGACCTTGACGGCAGATACGTATTCCCAATCAATCAAGTGACGCAACAATCCGTTCTACGCGATCTCTTGCGTTACGTAGATTTTATTCTCTTGAAAGACGTCTTAACAAAGACTCCTCACACGAACAGTATGTCAACTTCATGAATGAATATGAATCTTAAAGTCATATGACTCGTACTTCATTTGATCCCACAAGGCCATGGTATCATATTCCCCATCTTCCGGTATTCAAAGCCACTATCCCGACTACAAAATTAAGAGTAGTATTTGATGCCTCAGCTGCTCCATCTAGTTCTGAAAAATCACTAAATGACAATCTTCTTGTTGGTCCTGATATTCAACAAGACTTATCTTCTATTTTAGTTAGGTTTCGTACATTTCCTTATTATTTCATCTCATATATTGAGAAAACGTATCGGCAATATTTATTCATCCTGATGACAGAGATCTTCAATGTATTTTATTGAGAAATACCCCGCGCGAACCAGTGCGTGACAATCATTTGAACAGTCACGGTACCGCGTCTCATACCTAGCGTCTTGAACTCTAATTATATTAAATTATGATGAAAGAAAACTATTTCCTTTGACCTCTACTATTGTACAGAGAGACTATTATGTTGGTGATTGTATTTCAAGAGCAGAAATGCTTATTGTGGCACAGAATTCTATCTCTCAATTAAATACCTTATTGCCTAAGGGCGGATTTCATTTACGTAAATGGGTTCCAGATGTCCCTTTTGTTCCAAATCAATTTTTTGTCAGAACCGAGAAGGTAATGAAATGTTAGAATTTGACACTTATTAAACCTACGTCTATGCCATCGGTCCGTTGTGGAACACAACTAATGATTATTTTCAAATTTCAACTCAACTTCCAACCAATTTACTCCCCGAGAACGTTACAAAAATACTTTTATTATCAATAATAGCTTCCGTTTTTGATCCTCGAGGGTGAACTACTCCAGTTGTAGTAACTTGTAAAATACTTTTTCAAAACCTATGGGGATTTAAACTTAACTGGAATGACACCCTTCCGCCTCCATTGGCAAGTGAGTGGAAACACAATTATTCTGAATTATTACCACTCAACGAAATATATATTCCTAGACAAGTGAGACAGGTCAAAATGTCTACCACTTGCACAGTTTTTGCGATGCAAGTGAGAAGACCTACGGTACATGTATTTTTCTTATCTCTCTTGACGCCACAAAACCACTCACGTCTCATTTACTATGTGCTAAGTCAAGAGTGACCCCTGTTAAAACACGATCAGTTCCGCGCTTGGAGTTATGCGCTGCCAATTACTACAGTTGTACCAATAATTAATCTTTTTATTGCTAACATTGTCTTATTGACAGACTCCAAAAACGTCCTCACCTGGCATTGGAAAACTTTTATTGCGAACAGAGTTTCAGTCATTCATGAGCAGACAAATCAATTCACATGGAAACATGCATCCTCAGAGAGCAATCCCGCTGACATTATTTCTAGCGGGACCAATCCTTCATCAATTGAATCAAATTCTTTGTGGTAGCCTGGCCCTTCATGGTTACTTAAAACCTCAAAGCATTGGCCCGTCACGTAAAATTCATTTTTATCAAAACTTTTAGAAGTCAAAACAAATTCAGTGTCGGTCGCCTTCGCTACTAGTATAATACTTGATTTAATTCCAAAATTGTGCAGAGTTCTCGCTTATGTTTTTCGATTCATTAACAATATTCGTAAAGTCACTCCACGTCTTACTTCCTCTTCAACTGCTCCAGGAATAATCCAATCAAGAAATTGTATATTCAAAGCACTTCAGGCGCAAGATTATTCGCGGGAACTTCCGATTTGTCTAACGGAAAACCTGTTTCAAAATCAAGTTTTATTGCGCCATTTTTGCATTCTGACGGACTCTTAAGAGTCGGGGGTAGACTGGAGAACTCTCAACTTGAATTTGATGCTAAACATCAGATCATTCTGCCCACCAAATATATCTTGACAAAGTTAATTATTCGCCAGACTCATCTACGCCCTCTGCACGCTGGCATTCAAACGGTCAACGACATGAGAACTTTTATTTGGGTTCCTAGACTACCTTAGAGCGGTACGCATTGTTCCAAAGAATTGTTTAACTTGTTTTGAAACAAAGGCACGCGCCTTTAATCAACAAATGAATCAACTCTCAGCGCCCAGGGTTTCATCCTCCTTCCCATTTAATAATGTATGAATTGATTTCACTGGCCCGCTCACGGTTAAATACGATGAACCGCGCTCAAAGACTACAACTAAAGCTTACATCGCTTTATTCATATGTTCAGCCACAAAGGCAGTTCATTGTGAAATTGTATCAGAATTATCCACTAAAGCATTTTTTCTATCTTTCTCACTATTCTGTAGTCGTCGTGGACTTCCACAACATATAAATTACGATAATGGAATCAACTTCAAGGGCGCAGAACGCATTTTAAAGCATTTTTTTCAATTTCAGAATTTTCAACAGCAATTAACGGATCATTGTTCTTCATCTTTGATATAATGGCACCTCAATCACCCCAGCGCACCCCAATTCGAAGGGTTCTGGGTAGCTAACATTAAGAGTTTGAAAACTCACCTGAAGCGAGTTTTAACTCCAGGTCATTTCCTTATAGGTAGGCCATTAGTCAGTATCATTTCTGACCCCCAAACAGCTGATAGCATCTCAATCAAATCACGCTGGAGTAAAATTTCAGTTTTAATTGCTTCACTGTGTAAGAGATGGTGTATAAACTTTACAACGTAGAGGCAAGTGGTTAAAGTCACAAATCAACATTGATGTTGGCACAGTTGTTTCTCTCAAATATAACATGACTCACACCTTGCAATGGAGCCTTGGTGTCGTTCATGAAATACATCCCAACAGAGACCAACGAGTCCGTGTAGTCACTATTAAAACACGCACCGGGTACTATAAACGTCCCATTACTGACATTGTTCCCTTGCCATCTCTATAATAATCATTGATATTTTGTGTAGCTTATTTGTTGGTTTGATATTGTCATCGCTCATGTCTAATGGAGGATCATTATGGTAAAATTTTATAATGAAATATGTCAAAAGGCGCATACACTGTCTTATGAATTTGGAACATCCTTCACCATATGCTCAAAATCCTCAGTCTCAGAAAGAAAATCTTTTGTTGTATTTCCATATCATAAAATAATATTAACAATTTTTAGAAGATATTTTCTCCAATAAAACATTTGGTTGGTGAGCATAACAAGGAAACAAAATTATTATATCATAATTAAGAGGAAAGATAAAATCGATCACATTACTTCGCAAAATGTCGTCTACAAACTTGCAAACTTCCTTTTTCCTATATCGGACAGATAAAACGTAAGTTACAAACGCGAATAAAAGAACATCATCATAACATACACACGCTACAGCATAATATTATTTCCTTACACCGTTTAAATTTTGATCTATTGATTGGGAAAATATATCAATTTTGGATCGGGAGCCAAATTATTACAAACGTATAATGTCAAAAATGTTACATATTAAGTTGACGAATAATACATTAAATTTACAAACTGACACAGTAAAAGTGTCATTTAAAGATGTTTGCAATGATTTTTCTGCTTTAAAAGTTTGTGTTTTTAAATTATTTATTTTCTTTGTCATTGTTATATTTGTATATGTATTTAATTTTTTTTATGCTTGTAACTAAGATGAAACAAGCAACTTTATTGATATGTCAATTCACTAACGTTCGCCTGATGATTGCAGCAACATGCTGTTGAAATAATATTAACTAATACTTTACATTAGAAGGTTGATTAAAATTTCAATTTAATAATGATTGTAGACGTAAATAATATAGATGGTAATTTCGTGTGTTTAGATTAGGGCTTAGGTTTAGAATATTTCTCGTGTATTTATGTTCGGGTTTGATTGTAGATGATTTCTTGTGTGTTTAGGTTAGATTTTTTGGTGGCATTATTAGGGAACGTATATGTATCATTTCTTTGTAAGACAATTAATTTTTGTATGCCCATTAAGACATCTCAAGGTCAATCACCTCGTCATTGAATTCACATGTCGTTGCAATTATGATTAGCTCATTCGTTGTATTTAATAATATTATCTTGTCACTGCCCCATGTGGTCTGCGTGATGAGTTCACCCTACAGTGTATTATGTATTACTCACATGAAGCGTTCACATAAACACGCTTCATTACGTATAATACTTGCCCACATATCTATATACAATGTACTTGTACTTAAACATTTTTCTTTAATACTTTATATAGCACTCTTAACAAGGTACGTTCTCTATTTCATATTTTCAATTATATTAAGTTTAGTCTACTCTTTAAAATTATTATCGAATATTTGTACAATGTCAAATATTTTTTTCCATTTGCTCACTTGCTCTACGCCGTCAAGTGTAGTTTCGGTAAGGTACATGCTCAAATGTGTCTACGGGCTCCCGCACAACCTTAACTAATATTTTTATTATTATTCGACCATCTGAGGACAAATACTCCCAATTTCTTAATTATTGCTATCGTCTGGAATGAGAAATTTCCCACTCCATTTCTATACCCCGTGCAAAGCTTCCCAAACATATTTGCCTCTTTATATTATTTATCTTAGGGCGTTCATTCCCTTGAATACTTTCTTTGTCAATTGCAATCCTTATTTTAGGATTTCGATATTATTCTAATTATTATTATTATTTTGTATTAAGCAACTCTGGTCGTTTGTGAAAATGTAAATTCAACTTCGGGTACATCCAATAAACTTGTATGCATCAAATACATTTCTCTTTAATCTAAGCACTGCTCTTATCCCTATGTTCTAGCATCTCCCGTGAGATCATAATCTGATCTTCGACGGACAGCCAGGTTAATGTATGCATTTGTAAAGGTACTTGGGAAAATATTGCTTGCTCTTGACGAGCAGACCCTAAAAATTAATTTTACTACGAAGAAACCTGAGAAAACCATGCAATGGTTTTCAATGGGCAGTGCTGTGTGTCACAAGTCATTGACAACTTGATACAGAATGAAGATTGTGGATTGTTGATTTGGCTACAAAGTAGTTAAAATGTGTTTTTCGTTGTAGATTAATTTTGATTCGATATTCCGTTTGCTCAGTTTCTTTGGTTACATGCATGTGAAAAAAGTTATTATTGTTTGTGTTCCTCTCTGTGACTATTTATAGTAACATATTGTCGACAAGTTAACTTTTTTTACTTTCTCTGGATGATACCTTCATTCTTTGAACAAAAAATTCTAGTGATGTAGGTGGTAGGAAATCGGAAAGTAATGTCATTTTGGATTACATAATTCAATTGATTTTGTGACTGAATTGAAGTAACACTGTATGAATAGAATGTTTCAAAAATTGTTTCTAAAAATTTATCATCATGCAATGGTGCATTTCCACCAAAACTTAATAATATTATCTAATAATATAAATAGATCTGAAAGGTTTAATTACGTCAATCTGCGACTAGAGAGCCTTTTCTTTCTTCTCATATTTGTTTTACTTAGATATTTGTTGAATTCAGGAGGGTTTTTTTAGTGGGTATGGTTGAGATATTCGGCGAGCCGCACACTCGGGGAAGAGTCACTACTGCTCTTCTCTATGGTATGAAACTGCATTTTTTCGTCACCTGCAAGTGCTCTATTGACCTTGACGAGCCCTAAAGCCTGACAAAAAATATTACTAAAATTCATTTAGATATCCACTCAATGTTATAAATGTTGTTGAACAACATTTTATATTGTGCCTTCACTATGTACTACAAAATTTTCCACCCAATGTGTGAATCACATGTGAAAATTTCAAGTGACTCGAGATAGCCCCGGCAAAGATAGACATGCTTTGGATCTGGTTATATGCAGTTACATGATTCATAAAATTCGACAGTGTCTAAAATGTGATACGTATGAAAAAATTAATGATATTGCTTTTATTGAATTTTACAAAATTTTTATGTTAATCTGAATATTTGTTCTTTTTGGAAGAGAAATTAATGCAATATGTGCTCGACACAAAAAATCTGTCTACGAACTAAATCCTTTGGTTTATTAATAACAGCATGTGTTGGCTATGGTGTGACCTGCCTCAGAAATTTTTTAGTTTTTTCTTCTTCAAATTATGTTTTCCTCACAAGTTTGTACATGATGAAACTATTCAGAAACAGTTCAAAACGGTATTACAATATGGAAACATTAAAAACATTATTGCTTCAAATGGTCTCGGAGACCGTGCCACACTGATGAAGGGTTTAATTTTTCTGAAGAAGTAATTGCATTAGTCATGTGTAGATTAGCAATGTGGGCATGGGAGGCTCATACAGGCAAATATATTCAAAACCTTTATCTGAAAAATACTTATGTTCTATCTCAATTATCAACAAATAACAAAATTTTAAAAAATATTGCATAAAGAACAAAGAATTTTAATCATAAAACAATTGGACAAAAATCTTCTAATTCCCCTTTGGTAGAATATCGTGTATCTTGTAAAAATTTAGAAGTTTAATTGATGCCCAATTAGGTGTTGAACAAGTTCCATGTTGGACGATGTATAAGTGGAAAATCTAATTTCATTGTTGTATCATTGAATTGAATACGTGTATTTTATTAAATACGAATTTACCTCCCAGAACTTCATTATTGTTGCATTTCTGTAAGGCGTGGACACAAATCGTAAAATGAAAACTACTGAATACTGTTCTATTCATCGAATACCAGTAATTTGGCTTGACTAGTGATCACTTGCCTGTCTAAAATCAACAAAGCTTTATGCATGTCTAAACAATTTAAAACGTTATCAAATATACTGGAGAACCGTATTTTTTTTTTATTTAGACGTACCAGATTAGCTGAGAAGACACCTTTATAATACGTTTCCAACAATTCTAATTTTATGTGTAAACCTCAATCTATTTTCTAAAAATTAAAAGTAGAACTAACTTGTGTGTATTTGAATAAATAATATTATATGATATTAATATTGTGTATTTTACTTTGTTTTACTTATTTGTTTTTGATAATATTATTCCAACATGTTTCCGTCCGGATACTAATAGATTCAACTTAGCAGGGTTTTTTATGTGTGTGGAAGTGAGTACTCTCACTTCTGTGGTTGTAGGATGGATATTGCAGTGACATTTTATCTTGTTATTTTTAATTATTCAAAATGTTGGTAAAATTGTTATTCTTAATGATTTTAATACAACTTGGCATTTTGTAGTGTCTCATCTTATGTACCATTGTTTTAAAAACTATTTGTCAAAAATGTTTTGATGGTTAATCAAATATCTGAATTTGCAAATCTTGAATCTATCGCATTGTGCTATTTTTCTTATAACTTGTAATACAACGAAATAATAAAAGGTATGGGAATCTGTCTTATTCAAAATTATTGTAATTGAAATGGGGATGGCGTGTTTTATACAGCCTTGTTGTGTATGTAATTGTGGTGAAAATGTACGTATTTATAGTTAAAAATAAAATTGTAATTGGGTTCTTCCTCTCAAGTTTTCTTTGTGTTTTGTCTCGCACGCTACGGATTGATAAGGATCACCCCGTTGCAGTTCATAATAACAATATTTGACATATTTCCTCCTTTCCAATTGTTTGATGATTAAAATTCTTTGTTCTTTATTCGTAATATTTTCTTTTCATTTTGTTATTTGTTGATGATTGAGATAGAATATTATTAGTTATTTTCCTTTCTTTTGTATTTCAGCTTGTATTTCAATGAAACATGTTTTTATGAATATAGAAATAAAAAAATAAGTTTATTATCAATTTAAATTAAACGCTGTCATTTTCATTCATTCATTCATTCATTTATTCATAATGTTCTTATATTTATATTCCAAAATTATAAATTAATAAAACCAATCTACAAGGGGGGTGAATTTATGGACTTCCAATAACTTCCGACCAATATCAATTATATCTACAATAGGAAAAATATACGAAAAATACCTAACAGATCTAATGCAGAGTTACGTAAAGTAATATAATTTAATCATAAAAAACCATTTACGAAAAAAAACACAAATGAAATAAATGGAAATCTCATTGAAAGAAAACATATATTACTGCTATCTATTGATTTATATAAAGCATTCGATATGGTAAATAAAAGGAAAATGCTGGAGGTAATGGAGCAAATGGGTATGAGAGGCAAAATTTATAATCTTCTGGATAGTTATTTTCATAATAGAGAATACATGGTAAAGATATGTGAACTCTTTATTGAGAAAGAAAAAAATACATCGGAATTCCACAAATATGTTTTCTGGCACCTCTGTTGTTCATAATGTATGTTAATGATGTCAAATAATGCTTAATAAATGTATTTACTATAGATATGCTGATGACTTCTTGATTTTCTCTGAAAGTAAAAAGCTTGAAAAAGCAAAAGAACATTTACAAGAAGAATTCAATCATCTACATCTGTGGTTCCATGACAAAGCCCTTACTCTTAACGAGAAAAAGGTCAAACTTCTACATATAACAACGCGTTTTATTAAAAGAGAAGATGTAAAAGTAATATATAATAATATAAACCGTATTCATAAAAAGATAATCAATTGCAGCTGCAAATATGTAATTAATCTAGTGAAAAAACTAAAATATTTGGAATTGATATTTGACAATTTTTTCATATGGAATGAACATATTAAAGAACTGATAAGAAAAATAATTGTTTGTTATTGGAAAAAATCCAACGTGGAAAAATTTATGGACAAGGAATCAATAAAAAATATTTACGTAACCCTGATAGATTCCCAATTAAGATATGGCATGGTGTAGGGTTCAGGATCGACATCATGTATGTGACCGATTCAAGTATTATAGGACAGAGTAGTAAGATTGATGCGAGTAAGTGGACAGAATATAGAAGAAACTTACCAAAATAGAAATTTACTCAATATCAAACAAATGTACTTACTAGAAATAATAAACAACAATGTAAATAATAATAAACAATTATACAGGCTCCAACATAGATATGATAGCAGAAAAAAATACATCTACAAAATTCCGATTGCATTCAAAAAATGTGGGGAAAGAACAATTGAAATCCTAATACAAAAATGCTTAAACAAAATTTCGGATGAGATAATTGAGATTAAGGACAAACACAAGGAAATAAGAACTGAAAAAATGATTACTACGACATCACCAAAAACTACTTCAATGGAAGTAAAGAAGAAAGGGAAACATGATGGTGTAGATTGAAATTGTCTAATATGGTCTTCATAGGTAAAAGATGTAATTCAATAATATTAGGTGAACTAAACAGAATAGGAAAGAGGATAAATATAGGTTTAATTTTAAAACAGAAATATTTTCTTTTACTTTTTGTTTCTTTTGTTTTTCAAATTACGTTATTAAATTATGAAAGTTTTATGTAATCATGATGGTTTTTCTACAAAATAAAAATAGAGAGATATAATCAATTTCAACTCCCTCTGACAAGTTGAAAAAAACTTGGAGTGCTAATTATGGTTACAAAAATATTTGCAAATAATCAGTTTGTAATATAAGTTAAGGTAAAATAGGTTTAAATGATTGTATATTTCTTGTAAAATGGTAAACTACATTGTATTTCTGTATTATTTTTATTATAATATTACGTATCATAATTGCTTTTTTGTAAATCATTTATATATGGAAATAAAGAACTTTTAATTGAGTTGAATTACAATCAGTAAATTTGTTCTTGCTACAGTTGAAGTATTGTGTGAGAGATGAATTCGTTAAGTGGATATTTTCAAATGAAACAGTTTATCAAAGAGGATTGACCAACCCAACACGATCTACATATTTCATTAATTTCACTTGGTATATTACACTGTATCAAATAAATTAGACTTTTTTTTACTGAGACATCGAAATAACATATGCTTCGAATTATTGTCACAAATAGGAATTTTGGAGTGTTACGCGGCCTGTTCGGCTTTTGTTAAAATTCGTAGAGCAAAAAGTGGAACATCACATTCCGTAGTGCCACCTAGTACGTTGTTCCCGCGCGCAGGTAGCAATTTTTTTTCTTTGTGCGCTCTCCAGGTTTTGTCTTCATAGTTTCAACTAGTAAGATAAACTATTTGTCTTAATTAAAATAAATAAAGAATGATTTAAAATTAACCGACATGTCAAACTTTTCTGAATAATATTTTTTTTGTGTGGGGCTTTAAGGGTTCGTCAACAGCAAGGTCATTAAAACCTAATGAATAATGATAATAATACAAAGTGTGTTGAGTTCTAGTATTGCTTTAACTTGTACTATAATGTTAGACAGTGTACTGACATGTTAATATAATGTTAGCAAGGTAAGTCTTTCCTATCGTTTAGTAATTGTTCGATAAGTTATATGTTTGAGAAAGTAATATATTAATAAGTAAAGTGTGATGATGATTTGCCATTTCCATGTTCACCGATGAAGTTAAAATTTTACCTTACTGTTCAATGATACTTTCTCAGAATGATGATACATTATGCAAATATCGAATGTATATGAAAAAACTAATTCAACAAAAATCGGATTAGAATCTATGTTCCTGGAGTTTCCACAAAAGGTTTTTATATTGATATGAATGAGGTAAGTTTCTTTATTTTGAGATTATGCTGACATTCTTATTTTCATGTTTTTGTTTTGTTACTGGCTAGTTGATTTTGACAAATGAATACCAGATTTTTTTTAAATTCTTTTTTCATGATTAGATGCTAAGAAAACAATTGTATTTATGTAAGCAAATTTGTAACATAAGTTACTATGGGTTTACACAATTATATTTTTTTAATACTGCCTAGTTTCCTGTACGGTGGAACATTGTTATGTATTGATTGTTTCCAGATTTTAATCAAATGATTGTTTTTTGGCCATTTGATTGATCAATATTCCTTTATTGGAACAATCTTGCCCTAACTAATTGAACTGCTTTTTAACGGTCTACGTTGTTTTGAATTTATCACCTGTAATTTTACCTTACTTTTCATACTTCCAACCCAATGAAAAGTATTTTTCCTTGTAATTATATAACAATTCCACATGTTTATCTTCTTGAATCGTGGTCACTGTTTGATGTATTCTTTTGTTCTAGGTTTGATACCTTTCCATTTAACTTTTTTAGATTTCTACTGTTAAATGATCAATTCTAATGTTATTATTGTACAAGAAATTGCTGTTTAAAAAGCGATTAAGCAATTTGGAATGTGACTGTAAGGAATCATCACTACTATTTGCTAAAATCAAAACAAAATTTTTACAAAACATGTATTTACTTTATAAAAATGTTTAAGTTTCATATTCTTTTAAAGGCACCAGGAAAGTTGTTCGATTCGTGGATCTCATTTACAGAGAAATTAGTTTTGTGAATGGACGCACGTTCACTTATTGAGAGTCCTTATTTAATGCAATAAAACCAATACTTTGTTCACCAGTATGTGCCTGGTAAAGACAAAAATGTGGAGAAACTTCGATTTATTTTTAAAATTTGGTCTCCAGGTTCTGCCATCATCATCTCAAGTTGTTCAATATTACTTCGTTTATCTCTAAGCGGTTGTTACCTAAAATTTGTGTTATTCTTTCATGAGAATTTTCCGTTGAGCATTAATATGGCCAATAGATTGTGTGGTGGTGTTTAGTGTTTCTTCGGTTTTAACTAATTCACTGCAATGCGTTATCAGGTTGTACCATGGTGACAGTATAGTTTGTGATTTTAGTATTTCTTTATGTAGGAAGTATCAAGTGAGTGTTTCTTTAACTTTTCTCAGAAAACAAGAATAACTAGTACAAAGTTCTTAAAGTGTTTCAGAAACAAAGGCTATTATTATTAGGTTATAAACTCCAGTTTCAAATTTTCTTTTCAGGAAATGCAATAATATCGATAGTGTAATATTTTCGAAAAGTCTGTGAAATTAATTTGAAGGAAAATAGTCAACAAAAACTCGTAGTTTTAATTGCAAGTTGTTGGTTTTGAGATTGTGGTTGTTATCATATCAATATTATTAAATCGAAATACTGGTGAATGTTCAAAACTTGTCTTTGATTACATTTTTAACTTTTACAGACGCAGCTTTTAGAGAAAGTACAAATTACATCATAGCGTTTCGACCTCAGGTGCAGATCATCATCTGATGTTGCATACAAGTAACAATCATTATTTTAGCTAGTAGCATTACTTGATCATCCATTTCCAGTGTTCAGCTCAGGGATTTTCTCGTGGGATATTACCTACAATTTGTATTATAGTATACTGCTGCGAGGTGTACAAACATTCAAATACAATATATATTTCTTATTAGGTAAGAATTACTTTCATCATCGGTCTACTGAAAAAGATTTACATTGAATCAATCGTCAGAACTAGAATATTCCGGTTCATGTGTTTGCCTTACATTCATTGACGGGAAAAAATATTAATTTCTGCGAGATTTGCAGCTTATTCTTTCAGTTAATAAATGACAGAGGTGGTAAAGTGTTCATTTTATGAGACTTATTTTCATATAAAAATTATTGTTTTTATTATTATTTCTTTTTGTTGCTCCTTTATAAACTACACATGTTGGGAAAGGGATCTTTAACGATGGGTTCTACTGTATTTGATGTGTATGTTCAAATATGTATGAACCATCAGTGAATTTCAGAAGAGAAAAAATTGAATGCTATGTGAGAAAAGCTGAAGTAATGTAAAATGATTTAGAGGTTTGTATGTATATAAAAGTTTCTTTATTGTATTTTTTCCGCGTAAAATGAAAGTTGTGTATTTTATATATTACAATGGTATGACAATACAGTGCCTAACCTATAATTTCTTATTCTTGTGCTGCAAGCGTAACAACTCAAAATGAGTGGTATTACATATATTGTATTGTGCTGTATGTGTATTGGAAATTAATGTCTCATCCCCATCTGAAAAATATAATGTCACTATAACCTCTCAACACAAATCTTGTTTTGTAAAGTCATTTCTTTTAGTTAGTCTTGCAGCAAAAAATAGAGGTTATGTAGTACCTGCATGAACCCCGAAACCTATTAAAGTATATGTATCACGTTGGTATATACGTTAAAATATATAACGGTTAATACTAATAAAAACATCAAAATCGTTTCATTAACAGGCTTGCACAGGTCATTTTCATACTTAATTTATGGCCATCCATTATTATATGCCAAGAAACCCTTACTTCTTGCAACTAGGGAACTATCACAATTATTTTTTCAAAAAAGTAAATTAGTTTTTGACAGCAAATAGTTCAGACTGATCATGTTAAGTTGGAAAAAGTGCCCCGTATGCGGTGCAAGTTTTCCAGTCTACTAAAAACGGGGGCAAATTTTCCAACTATACTTCAAATGGTAAAACACAGGTAATAAATCTTGCTCCTATGTATTTTTATTATAAACTAAAAAGACATAATAGTAGCACACAGAGAAATTAATTGGATATAGAAAACAAATGTCACTTAACAATTTTACAAAAACAGATTTTTTAACAAAAGTCATTGTCTGAATCACAATGAAGGCAAACAAATAGCTTACATCCCCTTTGGTGTAGTCTTTATGCTCCCTCTTCGTGCACCGCACGAAATTTTTCTTTTGTCTCAGATTTGGCGTAAGGTTCAAAGCAATAAATGCATAAACACAGCACCACTCCCTGACTGCTACTAGAGCGGCATTTATTATTATTGTGGACAATTTTAGCAATAAGTTTAATGCTATTTGCGTTTATTTAAATTTCAATAAAGACCTGGAAGTTTTCTCACCATTGGAAAAATGATGAAAATAGCTGAGCCGACGATGTGACAGCAACTACCAAACTAAAACTTTCGTAGATGATGTGTGCCGTGTTGCTTCTTCAACCAGTTCGGCCGCTGGCATCATTTAGTGGCTCATTTCTAAACTAAAGCTAGTTAGAAAATTTGCCCCAATGGAAAATGTGTCCCGGTCTCCCCTATACAAAATTATTTGTGATACACTATCTGATACACGTTTTCCCCAGTTTCCCAGTATAAACTACATACGAGTGTATTTCTCGTTTCGGTCAACTAAGGACCACGGTGACGAGTGCTAATAAGGTCCAATTATGCATGTGTTTACTCACTAGATACATCGTGAAATATTTTGCGGGCAACAGCATCTAGATGTAATCTAGATTGCCGTATACGAGTATTACAACTGCGGTAGTAAGCCGCAGAGGGTAAACATTTCAATCATTTATATGAACTGAGACACAGAAGTGATAAACTACAATTTTTTCTGGCCCCGTCGGGAAGTTTTCCAGTATATTACAATTAGTTTTAAAAATTTCAAATGCAACTAAACAAAAAAATGTAAAACATTTGGTTAAAAAAGTAAGTCTTAACTTCTTGATTTGCAACGACTTTTGTAACACTAAATAGTAAAAAGCAAGTTGTATTTAAAAAACCAGTTTGTCCATTTCATTTATTTTGGGAATTCTAGTTTTGCTAGCAGCTCACCATCTACTGTTTCATTTCTACACAACTGATACGTTATATAAATATATTGTTGAACAATACTCATATGACGAAATTTATTTTAATAAATAATTTATTTGATCATTTATGCAAATCATGGAACTTATTATTCTCTTTATATTTTAAATTAACTGTATTTACACGCCATAATTTTCATAATAAAATTTTCATTTTAATTATTATGTTCTTCATAAAACGGAAACAAAATACATTAAATGTGAATGAACAGAAGAAATAATCTGCTTTGTAGATATTTAAAACGTGTTTAAAAATGTATAAATTCAACAAATGAGTTATCTGTTCTCAATTAGTGTGTTTATCTTCCCATTCAATTTTATTTTCTGTTTAAATTCAAAGCAATCGCTAATTATCATTCCATATCCCTCAATGAAATTAATTCACATTTAAAATGTATTTTGAATTTTAATTACCAGTATGGAGAATTAATACATTGACTATTCGTATATTTCTCTTCACTTTCATGAATACTTTTAATGAACTGTGGGATGGTCAACCCTTGGGCTAGAGTCTGACATACAAATGAGCTTGTTCTTTGACTTTCGTGTTTCGTTCGTCAAACAGTATTTATTAATAATAAAAATATTTTGGGTCCATTAATTTGTAAATACCTGCGATAGAAATCACTCTCAGCCCCACAATGCGGGGGAACGTCTGATATATTCCGCGGCTTCGGTAATTCCATTGATCTTCCACGGGGAGCGCTATGGTCATGGGACCAACGCTAGTGCGTGGTTCGCGCGGAAGGGCTCCTGAGGGAGAAATTAATTCCATGCTTTACGAGGCTGTAAGTGCTGCAGTGCCACCTGAGCTGATTAAAACAGCCGATCCTTCGGGACGTCCAGGGTTCGAGGAGCAGTGGAGAAGGGGACCTAGGGACTATTCCGTGGGACATGCTGTATGAATTGTACAAAATGGTTAGATTGCAGACAATTCTGCTGAAAATATCTGCACATGAATGATGAGGTTCGAAGAACCAAAATGTTAAGATAAATTAGAGAATGAGGTTGATAGGTGTGGATTGACACTGGTTGTCAACAAACAATTTAATACCATGAAATATGAAAGTTGAAAAAATAATGATGATACAAAGCTGAAATCCACTGGGATGAGGCGATGAGATGACACAGATTCCGTGAAAGATGCAGCTTGGATGGCGTTGGTTTGATGTCGGAGTGATGGTGTAGAAGTTGATTTGAAGATCGATTATCACGTGGCAATTCAACGGCGTGTCGCTGCCTTCACGAGATGATCTTCAAGTTGAGAATAATTCCTCCAGCTGCCTCCTGGTACAGACTGAAGGGGATGTCGCCAGCTATCTTGCCGAATGATGAGAGTACTAAATCATAAGTGATGTTGTCTCGTCGGACGACGTTTGGAGAGAGAATGAACGCTTACATGTCAGGCCCGTCTTCTTTTTTTTTTTTGCAGACACGCGATGCTTGTGGTTCGATCGATAGTGTGACGTCACAGGTTAACCATATATCGATTGTTTATCCGGATCGATGGCGTGAATATTACGTAATGTTATGTACGTTCTTGTACATTTTTCCGGCGAGATAGAGCAGCCTCTTGAATTCCTTTATAATTCAAAAATAGTTTGTAATTAATAAAACCAGGCATACTATGTCCAATCATTTCATCTATTTTTTATTATTTCATCTAATATCATCTATTATTACTCAAAGGCGTAAATTTTGAATGGACCTGTGAGGTTTGAAGAAAGACTCAACAATTAAGACATGTCACTCATTGTGCACAAAGAGTATAGAATCCACTGATGATTCATTTGTCTAATGACATAACATTTAAAAATATCCGAACAGTTAGGTCTTGATTGTTATTACTCATTCATCGACGAGTGGATGCTATTCGATGAAGCATCAAAGGTCAGTGATGAAAGGAAGATTTTTACTCTTCTTCTTCTTTACTCCTTACTTTTGAATAAAATTATCATCGTGAAGGTTCAAACTTATATTAGATTTGCTTGAGTCAAAGTGATATTCAATTCCCTGCCGGTTGAACAATTTCGTTTCCCGATCGTTCTCAGATTTTTCGAAATGACGTGTCAAATAATATTATGTGAAATTAATAAGTAGTTATTTTAAAAACCTCAGTAAATGGATCAGTGGTGTATCTAAACATCTCACTTTGTATAGTGTTCATTTGTAATAGAAGGATGTGAACATTTTATTTTCATTTTGTTGACAAATTATCTTTCATATCTTAATCCTTAATCCCTGAGTTGAAGTACAAATATACGTAACATCATTTAATACCATAAAAAGGTTTAATGACAGACAAACCTTCCTTGTCGCTTCTCTTTTTTCAGATCTGGATCTCTCGAAGGGAGAAGCTGAAATATAAAATAATGGTTTCTTTTTATCCATGAAAGAATAGTTTTTGAATGTGGCACACGAAAATGGTCATTGGCAGCTAAATGGTTGGAGCAGTTTAGGCTTTTCTAAGAGAACTAAGTGCTACAGCTTGTATTTTCTGTGTTGTATCATATGTGTTATAGATCTGTATGGTAAATATGAAGCCCTAAAAGAGGAAGAAATTTCGATTAGCGCATCTTGTTTCAGGCGTTTTGTGATATTTGTGACATAATAGATATTTTAAATGCATTTTCCTTGAAAACAAATTTATTACGTTTTCCAATGTTCCACCTCTCATGGGAAAAACATATATCAGAAACATTTATGGGTAGGAATGCTTCAACATTTTTACTTTTATTATTCCTTTAAGTTATATATTTGTAAATGACTTGTAAGAAAGAAAATATTTATATTTTTCTTTCGTGTTGGAAGATATATTACGTACACAATTTAAACCATTATATTTAACAATGCGTTCCTTTATTAAACAAATTAAAATATGTTTACGCTTGATAAACAATGGCATATATTTATTGCGTTTAATTATGTGTGATACGAGAAAATTATGAGTGAAATGATAAGTGTATCGAGCACTCCTCATAAATTGCGTAACAACACGCATCATCATAATGTAAAATGATGTTAAATTATGATTAAGTAGTTCATGTATTATACATTTCTCAAGATCCAGTTTACAGGTTGAAATGGGGGACGCATTCACCTTGCGTGACATGTGCATTCGATGATGAAGCGTGCAGCTGTGAAAGGACAGCTGATGAACGTTGTGGTATCAGTGATTAAGATACTGACAGCATGGCCGTTTAAGGTAGTGTTGGCACGCGTGGAGCGACGGGTACCGGTGCGGTGGCTGACGGCCGCGTCGTTGTGGCGACGGCGGTGGCGGGAGTGCCTAACGAGCTGCCACCCTTCCCGAGATAAACTCACTCTCGTGACAAAGAGACTGGCTGCGTGCGAGCCAACCACTTACTCTCTCCCTTACACAAAGAGTGAAGTCGGTTTCAACTTTACGAGGAATGAGTTGGAAGAAGAAGAAGAAGAAAGAGAGGGAAAGAAAAGAAGAAAGAAAAAATATTTTAAAAGGAGGAGGAGATTAAGAAAGAATGTGCAAGAAGAAGGGAAAGAAGGAGGAGGTGAAAGAATGTGTAAGAAAACAAAAGGAAGAAAAAGAAAGAAGGGTATGAAGAAAAAATGTGTAAAAAGAAGACAATAACAGATAAAGGATTTAGAATGGGCATGAAGAGGATCAGAGAGATGGAAACTAATGGAAAAGAGAAAAGAATGTTTTCAATAGAGGTGAAGCAAATAGAAAACGGAAACATTTGGTAAAATTAGTAAATGATTGACATGAGTTGTTTGAATGTTTAGAATGAACTCATGATGTGAGGTAAAGAAAGAGTGGAAAATGAAGGAAAATGTTGGACGTTCGTTTTTGTAAGTGATAATGAAATTGTATAGTTGAAGAAGACGTGTGGGAATGATCGGTTAAGTTTTCTGTACTGTAGCGACAAATCTATTTTATTTATTCCCTCGCATTAAAATGAAGATAACATTAAGAATAAATTAAATAAGCGTAAATTATAAAGATCACTTAAAGTGTTACTTAAAATTGCAATATTTTATTTTTCCTACACAATTACTTGAAATTCAACATTTCATTGAAATCCATAAAACTATGGAATTCAACATTTCAATGAAATACGCACTTTACTTTCCATTACTTAAAGATATGTTCAATTTGAGAAAGATAGCTCTTTACTGTAAAAATCAATGTACGTTATTTTCCACGTTAATCTCATAAAACGCTTTTAAACAATTTTAATACGTTTAATTTTCTATCATTGCAATAGTATATTATTCTAACACATATATGGACATTGGTACAGAAATTTTGTGGAATGGAGTGAATACAAAAGGAATGAAATCAAAACGGAATTTTTGACACATTAAGACTCAAGTATGGAAATCCCCCCCCCCCCTCCCCCAAAAAAAATGACGCTTCCCCATATGATAATTTTTCCTAATACGTAACAATATATTGTATTCTATGACATTTATACAAAAAACTCAATCCATAAAGATATTTCTGAAGGAATAATGAAATAAATTTATCCTGGTTTAAAACACTCTTCTTCTGGAGTTCCATTTACGAGCATTTCTCTTCTAAACCAATACATCATACGAAAACAAAGTATAAGAACAGGTGTTCCAGCGTTTCGTAAAGTACGTGACACAAGACTTTATCATGGAAGTGATGAAGTGACAAAGTGCATGCGATGCAGGACTGTTTTGGACGAAAAGTGACAAGCTTTAGAAACACAATGAATTTCCAGAGTACAAGGAAAAGAATAAAGAACAATCCATAACTTCTTTAAGTTTGGATGTGTTTTAAGAACGAGTTATAATAGAATTATACAAGATAAATATTTCAGTCGGATGAAAAACCATTTCAAAGTAGAAATAACTTCCATTAGTAAATAAAGTTTAACCACAAATGTCAACATCATATTTTAATTTTTACCTGCTTATATATTATTTATGTTATATAATAAATTAACGGAGTTTTCTTTGATCTAACTAAATGGGTTACAATATTTGATCCAATAATTTTAATTCCGGGCCATCCCGATCCAGGATTGTCTCGTTTTCTTTCCGTGGAAGTGAATTTTATATACAATATCTGTAGACTTGAACTTACAGGCGGCGGTCTATTGTAATAATTAAATTCAACTTTAGAGGTAGTTGAAAAGTTACGATTTATAAACAATATATTCCGAATAATTTACGTACAAGTACTTATGAACTATTTTTTTTGTTTTATGAAATATTAATAAGTTACTAAATTTTGTTCTTATCTGGTCAAACACAGCTTCTTGACTATAAATTTAGTTATTTACTACGTTCGATGTTTTTTGCGTTACACAATTTGAAATAATGTTTGTTAAAGTCCCCTGGTAAACATGTGTTGTGTTGCAAGTCCTCCCGTATTTACAAGGAAAGCATAACATGGATGTATTAGTATGAATATTCCATTAACATTTATACACAAGTTGCTAGATATAATGATTAGTAATACTGATATACAATTAACAGTTAGATAATGCTCTGCTCAGTTGATAACAGCTATCAAAGTGTTGAGAATCCGACTGGGAATAAAAAACAATGTACTTGTCAATCGAATAGACCAAACAGCAAACTTCGGCTAAACAATAAAAATTCGTTTTCTTTTTTTGTGAAAAACATGAATTAGAAGGACCATTTTACTTACGCGTTACCTGCATACATGTTACTTCTTAACTGTGTAGGATGCAACCCAAAGTATTCTAATACAATATTGACAAATTTATCGAGGCAGAAAAGAAAACTGATATTGTTACCAAGATGTATGTTTTCATTTCTTATATAATTGAAATTAAAACATTTGTTTGTTTGGAAGCGTTTTTATGGATTTATTTTCATGGCTTTCAAAATGTTTTCGTACTAATTCCTCGTAAACAGGCAAACAATTTCCAAATATGTTCATCACTCGACTAATTCTTACTTCTTTAAATTGAACGCCACTCTAATTCGAATTTTTCGTTTGGTCCCTAGAATTTTCCATTAAATATTCAAAGATAAAGGATAATTAGAATTATACTTTGGTACTTTGAGCTTTTAACATGTATTCGTGAATATGAATTTTTTTTTTTTTATCTTACCCATGGTCATCTCTTACGCGGTGAACTTCCCCCCATCTGTGAAACTTGCAACACGACACTTACCGTGGAACACTTTCTTCTGGAGTGTCTCAAATATAGTACCAACCGACGGCGACACATTCTACCCAACAGTTTGAACGTTATGCTGGGGCAAAATGAACAGATTTTGATACGTCGTTTTAGATTCCTTCAGGAATGTGGCCTTTGGAACAGTATCTGACCTTTCATCGTATGTCATTACTCAAATCCATACACGAAACGGGGCTCCACCTACTAGTTCTCGGGAGGGTTTGGATTTAAATATATTTTCCCCTTTACTTTGAATTAACATTTTTTTCTCTCTAAATTTAATTTTTTTTCATCTTTGTTTCCGGCATTTATAATGGTTTAGGAATCTTTTGTCTCTCTCTTTTTTATGTTTGGATATATTGTAATTGAGGAGGGTTTTTAGTGGGTATGGTCGAGTCATTCGACGAGTCCCGCACGCGGGGAGAGACATGCTGGCTCTCCTTACTACGTAACAGCTTTTCCCCTACCTGTTCAAAATTTTAGGGCTCTAATGACCTCGATGTCGACGAGCCGTAAAGCCCCCCCCCAAAAAAAAAAAAATTGTTTGTGTTGCATATCGTATTCTCAGCTGTAATAACGTGATCTACACATGAATTTTGTTTCCTCAAGACTTGTTGAAGAAAGGGAATTTCGCTTTCTATTAATGCTGACACTCCTCGAATTAATCTTGGAAGAATCACGACTAAACGAGCTACTGAACTTGAAACACTCATGCTAATACATCAAAATGAAGCGAATACCTTAGATTTTCATCTCAAGATTTTAAACATAACTACTGCATGGTGCACAGCTCTGCTTTGTTGGTGTATAGAAATGTTAGCTCTTGGTGTAAATATTTTTAAAATGGATTTTGTTAAAAAACGTATTATACAGTTTTAAATCATACAGATGTTTGATAACATTAGTTTACCTGTTCGTTGAAGTAATATTTTTTCGTTATACAGTATTTTCTGAATAAAACGAATTTAAAGCTGTACTAATATTGTTCGTTTTTTATCTTGTTAATTAAACTCGAGTAATTCAATTTTTTTATAATATGAAGTTTCCACATGTCCCTTTAGGTTCGAATTATCCACGTTGTACTGTATTTATAACGTGTACCGGTAAATAAAGGACAGGAGAAGATGCTATGAACAATATGACACCAATAGAAATCATGCAAAAAGAATATTGGATAGAATGACTTATGTTTCCCGATGACTTCACAGCCTAGACGAAGGTACCGGCGTAAGTTGTGAACCTTTTTACGTTTACCATGTTCTAATACTTCAGATTAAATTCAATATTTTGAAGGAATGACACAAATACTAAATTCGATAGATTTGAAGATGAGTTGCGGAAACAAGCAATGTTAATCGTATTTGAGATAAAAAAGAAAACTTTCATTAATTTGAACGTAGTCGATTTACTTTACGCAATTCTTCTGGTTTCCAAAATTCGAGGTAGGTGACCATCTCCTCGATCGTCATTATACCATCAAATACTAACCAGCAAACTCTTGAATCTTACCCACGACAGTTGTCTATGTATTTCGAATCTCTAGTTATAGCACAGCATTTTTGCAGATCCACGTTCACTTATTATACTGACAATCAGTAGACCAATGAAGTCATACATTTCCAGCAACCCAACTATAAGGAGACCATTATTTATTATGTTAAAAACTATTGTATATACGGTAAATGTATTTTACAATAAGATCATTTGTCATCTTTGAAAAAATATAAATCTTCAAAATCATCGATGTCAATTAGGGTGTACCTATCACTGTCGACATATTGGAAGCCATTTTCTTTTTAAATATTTCTATAATATCTTCTATAGGAATATATCATTATCATATTATCCTAATATACATTAACCTTCTTCCTCGCTCGATATACGATCGGGGATCGCTTCTCCCCGTTGTAAGGCTTATACCGCGACTCAACAAATTTGCTCCGAAATGTTACATGATATTACATTGGGGTTTACCGAACAGTTTCACGATAGAATAAATAAAATATGAACAAGAAAAATAAAATAAATAAAGGACTCTTCTCAAATTTCCTATTCAGTTTTCCTGGAATGTAATTATGAGTCGGTTACATTGAAAGAAGGAAAAATAATATTTTAAATACTCTGGCAAGCCTACCAGCTTATATATCGTAATTTCCGGGAAAGGGGTAATTATGTTTATACAACAAATTATTAATTTTACACCATTTCCAGAACAATTTGATTCCATCATGATAGTTTAAGAATTCCAAGTTACATAGTTAAACAAAGATGGTCAGCATCCGAATCTTAAAGAATTTACTAACTTAGTAAAATAGACTCTTGATGCCCTGATAAAATAATGATAAGTCAGGGAATAATGTTACACTGTAATTTTTTAAAATATTAAATTATTCTATATTTATCAGATTTTTTTTCATTACTCTGCCAAAACAAAAATTAACATTATGATTCATTTTTTCATTTGAAAGATATCGATTGTAGAAGATCTATGAAATAATACAGTAAAAGAAATGCAACTTCGTTCGATATGGTAAGTCTGTTTTCCTTTTTGTTACACTTATTTTTTTTAAACTACCCTGAGTCTGTTACAGTTAAGTATATAAAGTATACATCTTTCTCTTCATGTATGTTTATATGTATATAAATATTAGTCCGTGAGTGGTGTATGTATATACTGATCTATACTGACTAATTATGAAATCTCACGAACTACAAGTTCTACAAACCTGACATTTAACAGGTATATTTTTATATGGTGTAGACGTGCGCAAAATTATTTTACAAAACTCCACCCCGAAGAGGGTGAAATGGGGATTGAAATATTTTATGTGTGTATCCCGCCATAACTCTTGAGTGCCTAGAGCAATTTCAACCGAACTTTATGCACAGACTAACCATCTAACAACAAGCACTGTAAGTATAAGATATCCCTGGAAACTCTTGGGAGGAGATCGGAAGAGGGTGACGAGTAAAAAATTCTATATCATATTTGAAACCATAGTTATTGGTGCCGTTGGTATGGATAAAGACGTCCCCGATCATCCATAAAACCACAATTTGTCCAAATTCGAGATATTAGACACCTGAGGTAGGGATGGAAATGATTGGCAGGTAAAAATTATCAAAATCGTCCGATATTGGTGTTGAATACATCAGTTTTGCGGTCGCAGAAGACAAGAGTCACACTCTAAATGGCGCATGTCCACGATCACTCCTATGAGGGAATGTTCTCCCTGTAGGGTATGAAATGTAACAATAATCCAAAATGATTTAAATTAGTATAGAAATCATAGTTTTCGAGGTCGTTGAACGTAGTAGTGACATTCTTAAATACCCCAATGTCCAAAATGGGAAGGGATTGCAATGTACAAATGATAGATAATAGCGGCGAGTTTACAATATCCAGCATTGCTGAAATGGTTGTAACATCCTGTAAATGTGTAAGACTATCTTCAACCCCCATGAAAAAAAAGACGCTTCTATCACCTCCTGAGGGATGAAATAGCTTGACATGTAAAAACCGTCGTAAGTTACCGATATTACTGAGGAGATCAAATGTTTAGTCGCTGATATTATTAGAGACATTCATCAAACTGCTTAAATCAACAATCATCCCCATACACGCCACAGCCTCATAAAAGGATATGACATAAAAATTAACGAAGATGATAGATATCAATGATGAGTTTCAGTGTAGCTGAGATGGTGTGTCCTTATACCGTTTGTCTCAACTCAGCCCCAAGGAGAAAAAGACATCCCTTATCACCCTGAAGAGAGAGCGGAAGGGAAACACAAATAACTGAAAAGGACAGATTTGCATCGGATCCATAGTTTTCAGGGTTTCATAGTTGCTGAGATTTATAACCAATACCATTAAGTTCGAAGTTCGGACCACATGGGATGGGAAGGGCGAGGCGTAAATTTAATTTTATACGACCTATATTAGAGTCAAATCCATGGTTTATAGGATTTCTGAGATGAATAATCGTACTTCCGATGATGTTACGCTACCACTCAAACCTCAGGAGGTGCACGACACGCCTATAGATGGAGATTGGGAAGAGCGTAAAACGAAAACATACCGATATTAGTTTTAGTCATTTATAGGGTGCGGGGTTGCTGAGATGAAATATTAAACTCTCGAAATATTAAAGTGTAAGTTACTGATATTATTACCAATATTACTATATAACTAATTTTATTCTGTGTTTAAGAAGATCGGATAAGTAAAAACCAGGTAACGCCTGGTAATCAGCTAGAATATAAATGTTGTTCTTATTGATTCTTGAATAGTTTCTAAAATATGTTTCAGTGGTTGTTTAAAGAACACTAACACTTTTTCTTAATTATATAAGTGATAATAAGGAATTGGGGTTACAAATCAATACTTGCAAACCTCTAACGTTAATGGATTACATTCTTAGTGGATACTAATGAGAATATGAGAAAGAATAAAGTTGGAGACATATTACAGATCTCACGCGGACAAACTGCCGGTACTCAGCTATAGTATATAAAAAATATACAGTGTACTTTTCAGAGTTTGCGTGAAAAATTCGCGCATTATTTATCCCCCAAGAGGCCCCACAATGTCACTGAATTTGAATGCAACAGTAAAAATTGCAAATAACTATTAGTTTCCATTTTAGCGTGTAGGAATTACGCCGAGAAATATTTTGAATGTCAGGCAGTAGTTAATCAACACGTTAGAAGTATGGAAGTAATAACATACTTTTCACTCTTTGTAATGCAAAATCTTTACTGTATGTTCACACATTCGTTGTTTGAGAATATTTGTCCTCGGACCCAACATACAGTCAACATGAAAAATTGAAAACATGTGAGTGGAGGTGAAATATTTAAATGAAACGTAAAGGTACCTATTCCACGTTTCTTTTTAATTTTCCTCGTTTAATTTTACAAAGGCTTGAAGTATGTGTTGCGAGATTTTTTGATCGTTCTGTAATTGGACACAATTGAGTTTTTAACCCTTATAAAAGATGAATATTGGCAGAAATTCAAAGTAACAATATTAAAACATGGTATTTATATCTTGTTGAATTATAGATATTATATTATATTGTTTATTAATCAATAGTATTAAAATTATAAAAGATCAAAAATGTTTCTTGAATAAGCGGATAAGTTCGGCGACCGTTGCGACGAAGCTGTAGTCGAGTGAGGAAGGCTCTTAGTCGTTGGTGACGCACAGAGTTTCCTTGTTCCCAGAAAAGAATCATAAAATTTAGTGAAAGGAAATTTAGTGGTGTACTGCGTACTTATTTTTGGCCAAAAGCAGTTAGTAGTTAGAAAATGGCGAGTATATTGTAAACAAAGTCGTTGTGAGTGAAACCAGTAAGAAACGAAAAATTACTTGATATTTTTAAAAGTAGGTTAGCATCAGTGGTAGAGTGCAAGTTCAAACACGCAGCTGCGAGAAAAGACGCAGAGCGTGGGAGAAGAGAGAGATAGAGATTTTATGAGTTAAAGGGACTACAAAAGATAGCGAGGGTGTGGAGGCCTCACCCTTAGCGGGCGAAACTATCAAAGGGATAGCGACCAGCGGCCCGAAGACGGTTGGCGAGCGTTACCGAACCGCAGAAGAGACGGGTGTGACAGTTGAAATTTGGAAAGTTGTATAAATTCAGCAGCCTTTTGTTGTTAAAAACCGTCTGGTTAAGATCACTCAGAAAACGGTTGGAAAGGAGAGCGCCATTGGAGTGTGGAAATTTTTAAAGAACCAGCTTGTTGATTGGCCGGAGACGTGCGTCATCAAGTTGAAAAATAACCAGTAGCAAAGACTTCCGAGAAGTTAGATTTTAGTATTATTGGATAAAATAGTCACGTAAGTTTAAAAAAACAGAGCACGTGAGCAGTCTGAGACTTTTCAAATGTTACTCGTAGCAGAACATTTTTGTTACTGCTCCATCTCACTAATGAGTACTGCATTAGGAAATTTCAGACCATTAGGTCTTAATGTTTTCTAAGTTCAAGTTGTTATTAAGTGACAACTTGAAACTTATTTAAATTGTGTGAAGTTGATGAAGCTTTTACAATGAGTGATGGCTTTCGGCGTTTAAATTGCGTCTCGGCAAGTCAAGAGGAACATTCACGCTAAAGAATTTTCGGGACCATAGTGAAGCACGTCAATTCCGAGAAACAGCGGAAACTTATGAATGGGGCAGCGAGCGCAGAACGTCTGGGCTTCAGCCGATGAATGAGCGACCAGGTGAGAGGAGCACGGGAACACCGTTCGAGCCATATGCTGTCCGTGGCATTCCAACCTACACCATAGACTGATTTGCGCATCTGTTATAAAGGTAACTGTTATGTTGGCTGCGACCAATGTTAGTAATTAAGCAGCAACGAGAAGATTCAGTGCCTCGACCGACATGAGTGAAGGCCCATGCTCAGAACTTTCGTGTTTGGCGATTGTTAATTAATTGAAAAAGGGCGTAAAGAAGGTGAGCGATGTTAATGGTTTTCTGTTTTAAGTTTCAATTAATGTTTTGTAATTATGTGGTAAAGCTAAATTCCAGAAGGGTTTCTTTTTGTAAAGAGTGTATCTGTGTTGTAATGTTTTGGGGAATAACATGTGATTTTGGGGACAGTGAAGCATGTTAATTATAATATTAGTTAAAATGTACATGTGTAAGTAAAATAATTAAGTCAAGTTATTATATGCGTTTGCCTTGTGATAAGGAACCCCAGTATGTGCATATCACTTAGGTAAATAATCCGAACCCACTTAGTGATTTAATTGATACGAGCAAGCCGAGGCATATTTTTTGTTTAATAGGTAAGTGTTGACCACTACACTGCATTATTTCCCCCTTTCAACCCGTTTTGTTACAATATGGCGCCCAGAACGTGGTGCTAACATACCTAGGCAGTCGTTGTCGGAACCATTCCTGATATACAATGGATCCACTGACTAATGATATTATTAAAATTATCACTAGAAAAAGTTATGAGAGATATAAGCTTAAATACAATTTATCATATATTATATCAATATCTAGTGTACGCTGTTGACGTAGTAATGATTGCATGGCGCCAGAGTTCATTTCTAGAAGCTTTTAAACAATTCAACTCAGGGGCTTCAAAATTGGATCTAGAAAAGTTAAGAAAAAAACTACACTTTTGAAAACATTAAGACAAACGGGTGAAAAAGAAAAAAATGAATATGAAGGGTCAGTAATAGAGAATGTGGGCAAATTTAAATATTTAGGAGTAATGAAGACATCATCAAATAGACAAGAGGAAGACGTAAGAGACAGAATAACCGATGAAAATAAAAGTAGTGTTTCTCTGAATTGTGTAATTGTATAAATCAAGAAATATCTCTAGGAAACTGAAGTTAGCTGTATAAAACACAGTAATAAGGTCGAATGTGTTATATGGGTGTGTGACATGGATGTTAACCAAATAGGATCAAATTTTTTTAAATACTTGGGAGCGTCAAATTCTATGATGCAGTGAAGGAAGGAGAGGTGTGGAGAATTAGAAGAACTGAAGAGTTGAGAGATTTATGTAGTCAACATGACTTTGTGGGCATCATTAGGAAAAGAAGGTTTTAAGGTTGGAACATGTCGCTAGAATGGAAGGCAATAGATACCCTAAGGAAGCAAGGGAATGGCACCCAGGGGGGGGGGAGAAGAAATAGAGGGAGACCTAGAAAGATCTCAATGGAGGATGTTGATGAAGACCTGGGAGCGATAAGAGTGAGAAGTTGGAGAAGGAAGACTAGCCATAGAAGAGAATGGATGATAGTAGAAGAGGAGGCCAAAGACGTGCACGGGCTGTATTGCAAGTTAAAGAAGAATGTATGTCCTGATAAGCCCCTGTAAAATAAAAAATTATCTCTGGAAGATTGGTCCAAGTGGCAGAAACAAGCGATTTAATTAACTCAGTGATAAATAAATTCATCAACATAAAAATTCAAGAAAGTAGAAAAGGCTAAACTATGATTTACGACCTGTTTCTGGACGATCACAATATATTTTTACTGTTTTAATACTGCACAATGTGGAGACTCGAGGTTGGAGTCGTGGTGAGGTGAAATCAAATCGTAACATTAAACATAACGTAGCTGCTGAACTCTTAAACATGTTATTAAACGTAAAAAATAACTCAAAATATTTTTACATAAGAACAAAAATCACACAAACATTTAAACAAAATGTATTGTAAATATCGTTACATTTTCTTTGTCAGTTTGTGTTTTTATAAATCTCATTTCAGATATGCAATGTTTGTAATAATTAACATCTTTGTATAATATTGAAGTAAAATATCATAAGTGATTATTTATTTACTTATCTTGACTATGCGATGGACGTAAATATTAGACTTAGAAATGAAAGTGAGCTACAGATAGTTGCTGACGTAACTTCCTTCCAAACTATCTCTGTGTCCGTCTCCATGTGTACACACTCGGCTGCGGTCATGTCGCTTTCCCTCCCCCATCCTTCCCTTCCCCAGCCCATCACCCATCCCCAACGTCGTCGCGGGATCGGCCGCGTGAATGTTTGCGAAGCAGCGTCTTGCCAGAGTTCGCTCGTCCAAGAGTTTGCACAAGGTCTGCACTCGGGTCGCACCCTGAGGATATCGCGGAGGTAAAGAGTGAGAGAAGCGGGATTAAGGGTGGGGATGGGAAAAGCAGGAACAGAGGGCATTCCCAGCATTTGCACAGAGTGGATGGAATAGGATGGGGTTGTGGAGCAGGATCCCTAGGGTGTGGTATGCCGGGTGTTAAGGAGGATCGTGTGTGGATACAATCTTGATGGGATTCATGATATAGAAACTTTGCGTTTGGAACAGATAAATACGAGATGAAAAGGATAGGAAGTGTGATTAATATGATGTCGAATTACGACAAACAAAAAATATTTATAGTATAAATTTTTATGGTTCTGTACATAATTGAAAAATTTCTCGAAATGTGAACTATTACTATAGTATCGAGGAATGTTCTTATGCAGAAATATTAGACCTATTGAACACATTTTCCCTTATTTGGTAGAAATAAAACACCCTGATTCCAATAAGCTTTAAGTAACTTATATATTTTTATTATATTTTAGGAGTCATGTTTTGTTGTTTTTTTATTAAACTACTACCCTAAATATTGTTAACTACATATACTATTTTTTATTTTTCAACATCTTTCAGGCACAGGAAATTATTTGTTTAATGCAAAGTAATCTATTTGACAATGTAATTTATTTTAACATGAACAGTTTAAAAATGGAGAGTAATAATATATTTATAATGTATGTATGAATAATGTGTTAAATTTTTGTTTTTATGCGTTTTCTATAGTTCTTGACGGTGTAAAGAGGAGCATATCAACTTTATTAAAATTAACACTTTGACACATATATTTTTCCTCTTCTTCATCCGCGCAGATGTCTTAAATAGGAGTTTACAACAAGAAACTGGTTTAGCTCAAACATTTAGAAATACTACCTCATGTTAAAATCTTGGAGACGTCTCTGATACTTTATATTTTATCGGTGCTGAAAAATAATTTCAAATTATCTTCTCGATAAATAACAAAACTCAATAATAAACATCACCTTTTTGTTCTATTTCATAAAAACTAAACACTTTTTGAATTATATAAAAAGACCTAAAACGGTATTCCGATAAGGCATGAAGTTGTGAAATAATTTGAAAATCTCAGAATCAGAGGCGATTAATTTAAAAACTACAATACCTCATCAAAATAGACAAAGAAAATAAATCAACATTGACGTTTAGGTTTAAACGTCAATTAAATTGACTAATTGTAAAATAAAACGATTGAATTCCATTTATAATAAAACAAAGTATTTGTTTATTGCAAGAGTGGTTGGTTGGCATAATACCAGTAAAGATTAACAAATGTCAATTGATTAAATAAGCTGTGGATGAAACACACAAAATACACATGCAATATAATAAACAAAAATGATATGTTTACCTGTGAAATAGGATATTAGAAAAACATAGTTAAAATAAATTGTGTTAGTATGAACAGAGGCTCCTTCCTTTCTCTTTTCTGACCTTCCTTGGTCACCTCTTGTTCTTTTCGATCCCGACGCTATTAGGGCTAGGGTATCTTTCGTTTTCCTCTTTCCTCCTCTTTTTTTAATGTTTTAAGTAAAGTCTTGAGATATGTTGGGATTTGAGTTTTGAGATGTAATTCAGGAGGGTTTTTAGTGGGTATGGCTGAGTTATTCGGCGAGTCCCACACGCGGGGAGAGTCATGTTGGCTCTCCCTAGTGCGTAACTGCATTTTTCCTACCTCTACAAGTTTTAAGGGCTCTGTAACATCACACCTCAAGCCCTGATGCGATGTTATTTTTTCTTTGGTAGAAGCGGGATCCACATAAATACCAAAATCCCTATGGTAGTTTTTGTCGCTGCCACCAGCCCAGTTTCCCAGGCAATCCAACACACGTGAAATAACAATACATAATGATTTATTACAAATTAACTAAAAATCTGAATTTACAACAGAGACATACTCCCAAAATCATTAATACATCTTATAATCTGTTATTACACAAATAATTCTGTCAGAGAGCATTGTTTACACTAGGTTAAATATAGTTGACGACAACTAAATTGTAAAAACCCTCAGGTTATCTGATCCTTCGAAATTATAAGTTGTTTTCTCCAACAACTAACTGATACTAGTTACGACACTCTCAACTAGTAATGACTTCATTAAGACTATCGCAGCAGCCTAACGAACATCTGGTCTCCACGACCTAGTCTTAGCTCAGTCACATCTCAGTGCTGACGGATCTCTACATTCCCATGTAAAGAATCGACTAGGATCTTCAATCCTCCCAATATATAGTAGAAGAAGTAACGTGATTAGCAAATAACCACGCCTTCGCCACCACACCTTGCAAACACTCAGTTTGGGTCACCCCTTTGGCTTCTAGGAACGCAGAGACTGCGCCGCAGAGGACGAACGGCCATGGGCGTCACCGAAGCGCTTGCAGGCACCTTTGTCCTTGTTCTATATTCGACACGTACTTCATTCATTACTTCGTAGAATTCTTCTTTTCTAGAGGTACTCCTAAATTCCAGTGAACATCGCTGGGTCAACCTCTCAGGCCGCATTCCTTAAAAGTGAAAGGTATCCTTTCAAACAATACCTCAATAACTGAAGCGGCTTAGGGTGGATCCCAAGCACGTCGTACGTCCGTCTTAGCGCCAACCGGCCACTTATTGTAAGATTCTTAAAAGTATCCGGCTTGGAAAATGCAAAGAAATATTAATATTTCACAAATTGGTGGCATGTCCTGGCGCCGACGTTAAGGCTCTAATGACCTCGATGTTGACGAGCCCTAAAGCCCCACAAAAAAAGTATGAACACAGGAGAAGATTATACAACATAAGAAACATGTCCATATAATAACATATGTATGTTTGCAGATAATGAATATGAAAGTTAAAAATCAACACACGATATTAAGAATAATGAATTTAATATTTAGTCTGATAGTATTAATTAATCGTCGTGAAGTTTAACTACTTATGACAGTACCAAACAATTTCCGACGAGTTCTTCGACTCGAAATTTTTACTCACTGTTTGTAGCACTCGTATAAATATTCGGATTTGTCCTCCACTAATCAGCTTGAGTCCTGACGAAGGTGTTGTCACAGTTTACCACACTATGAAGTTACTAAAATCAAGTTGAAATGTACATTGATTTAACATGATCAAAAATCACTATTTTAGTTTAAATCAGGAGATTTGTAATGTTATAAATCTCGTTTGACATTAATGACGATTCACTAAGTATCGTTATACATGATTAGTAATAGAATTATTAATAGAAATATTATAGAAATAGAAAAACTATTTTAACATCTGTGCGAGCGACACGTCACTCATGGAATCAGAAGCAAGAAAGAATTCTTTCTTCACGCAGTCGACTGTCAACTTGCAGTTTATTAACACATTTTTATTGGTCGAATGTTACCGTATTTATTCACTAGTCATGTATGTTAAATGATTCACCATTGTAGTAGAAACACTCACTTGTTCGAGAACTTTCTAGAAAGGCTCTTTTAATTGTTGTTAATTAAATAATTATTTAGTTAATAGTTAATAAATAGTTTACTAAATAGATGTTTAGTTACGGAGGTAGTAATCAATTTATTAAGTTCGTATTTGTGGCTTCGCTACAACGGACTACACAAAATTTACTACAACGCAACGTTTTTTTTTCTTTAAAGGGTTTACCCCTTTGTAGCGCGTTGGATCTTTTTGCGTGGCTGTTTTGAATTTTTTTGTGCTGATAATGAATTGTAACTTGCATTTGATTTTAGACTCCATCAGTTTCTCGCATATTCTAAATTAGTCCCCTTAAACAATTCCGGAAATTTGAATCGCTCAAAAATATGGCATATAATTTCGCAGTTTTTATTTTCTTGTTTATTACACAAATTTCATTAATCTCAAAGGATAATGCTCTAAGATAATGTAATAATAAACCAGACAATATTCCCTCCAACCTACCTGTGCAAGTTTTTTCTCATTCTAGTTTGTCTATTGAGACGAGTACACTAGAATTGTTTGAAAATTTCTCAAAAGTTCTGAAACATTGCACTTTTAATGTAACCATGGCAAAATTTGAAAATATTTTTTCTCGCGCAAAAAGGCGAACATGAGATTGCCCACATCTTGGATACCGTATGCACTGAGTAGTTCACTTACAACACCGCTGTGACTGCGAAATTTAACAGTGCAAAATCTCACTCATCTTCCTAGGAAGAAAAGGTAGATTTGGTGTTAATAATTGAAACGTGCTTGTAGAAGTTCAAGTAAGATTCGAAGAAGCAAAACAACTTCTTGCTGATATTATGAATATTCAAGAAGTAATAGAGAATTTTAAAAACGAATTCACATAGTTTATCACCAAAGACTAGTCCTACATGAGATATAGAAATGTTATACACCTGAGTAATAACCTTCGGAGTTAAGGAACCGGAGAAAAGAAAAAATTAAATTAAAAAAATACTTGATGGGCTTGGGGTACTAAGGGAATAGCCGACACTTTTATGAGATTTGAAAAACTAAATTTAACTTGCAATATCAGTGTATAATATTTTTTAAATTAAATAAATGCACCAGATCTTAAGATTAATCAACATTCTTAATTTCCCTTAAATTACCACGTACTTTACATAAGTCTGAATTATTCCAGCGGTCCATCCTAGCGTATAAAATGTCTTAAAAAATAGCCACATCTACAGCTAGCGTAAAAAATAGCCACATCTACAGCTAGCGTAAAAAATAGCCACATCGTTGTTGTGGCTATACAGCATTGCACTTTGCTTTTACACTGATTACACTTGTCATACAAGCTCAAAGGGTGTTTAACACAAACAAGACATTCACCCAGAAGACCTCAACTGGAAACCGGCTCCTAGGAATAGCGTTTTCACAAGTGTGAATGCAAAGAAGATCACTTCAATAAAAATACACCTATTGTTGAAGTAGAATCAATCTCATTGGAGCTTATAAAAAATAAGATTTCATTGTTCGGAAGCTTTGATTGCTCTGCTAATAATAACTTGAAATTAAGAAATAATTCACACTATTTACAATGTGAATTCCAGATAAATGTTTCAATATGGAAAAATTAGCATAAAACGAATTTTATGAGATACAGTACGTATTTTCTTCCTCGAGCTCGTTTCTCGTAAAAGAAGCAGCCTAAAACAGATGAAAGTTCATCGTCACTCGACTGTCAAGATCTAGCGACAGCCGCGTTCTCTGATGCAAGAATTCTGAATTTATTTTGCTGGCCTTTCGTGTGCCCGGTAGCTGGAGCTATCTGGTGGGGTAATTTTAAACCACCCTTTTGCGAGGGAGTTGCAGCTTGGATACATTCACTGTTTACACAACGGCCTTTAACCGGCTACTGAAGAATATTTTACTATATCTTTAAGGCGGGAACGTCAATTCTGACGAACTGCGCAAGCGTGTGGCGCACCTGTACGCAAGAGGTGTCCATTCAGTCCAGGTGTACTTTTATCTGTTACCTGCAGGATCATTTCGAAACAAAGGGTATAGTTCTTTTGATCCGTCGCACTATATCTTGATTGTCTAACAGTTGTAGCACTTCAATGTTTATGGAGCCTTTCCTCGTGCTTCTTGGCACCTTCCTTAACTTCTTCCTTCACTGTCCTCACCTGTATCTCCCGAAGAAGATCAAAATTCCGAATGTACGGTCCTGGAATGATAAGAGGACCCACAAAAAATTCTAAGTCCCGCGCTCTTAGCAGTTTGAATTTGTTAGGTTTGCAAATCCACTCCTCTGCGACAGGGAAAAAGCTCCTCATCTTCGTTCGACCAATCGTAGGCAAACGTGAAACTGCTTTAGTATTTGGCAGACCAATAGAAGGCTAGTATTGGTGAATATACCCCTATTAAATCGTAACGAAGGAAAATGTTTTATTACGCCGCTATTAAATATATATTTCCTTAATTTTGTTTCGAAAAACCAACAAGACACGATTGGAACGATCATGCAGGTAAAAGTATCAAAATGAGTTTGAGACTGACAGCCGCCAGTTGTGTACAGATGTGCCCTCGCGCCTGAGCAGTACGACCAAAATCGATGTTGTCGCTTAAAATATATATTATTTACATTAGTTTCCGTCGGAAACCGGCCGAGGTAGGAACAGCGCTTGGTCCCGCCGGTCACGAATAGTTGAAAAGATTAAGTTCCCAGTTCCACTGACAGAGAGCGCCACTGACATGACAGCAGACAATTGAATGCAGACATCAGCTGTCGTCTGGACAAGGTTGCGTGGAACAGAGGGCCGGGAAAAATTGAAACAAGTATTGTATCTTTAGAATTTTCACTTTTAGTCATTTTACCTGCATGATCGAACAGCGAATAACTGTCGTATTATTGAATAGTGTGAATTTTACTTAGCAATTCAATGTATTATTGATCTAACAAATAATAGGTCATGAAAGTGTTTCATTGACAATGAAACTGTGCTTTTATAGTATCCAATCAGGTATTTTATCTCAACAATAAGCTGTATTTTTCATTGATTCTTCTTTAATCTTGTTGGTTAATTGTTAGCAGAGCATGGATTGCTTAGGACCCAAGGTGTGTGTTGGAGTTTTATGTTTGTGTACAATTTTTATTATACGCGTCTTGGACTTCCAGAACAAAAATATTCTTTGTCTTCTAAACTTCAATAAACTTTATTATTCTCTATATTTAAATGACATCCCAAGTTTTGTTGTCTCACAACGCCATCCTAGGGAATATAAAACAAATTAAACTTCCCCGTAAAAATATTTGCTTCGTAATGTAAAATAGATATTCCTCAATCACAGATTTGAATACCATCGCAAGATATTCAATAAATTTCGTGAGATACGCATTCAGGAATTATTTATTAATATTCTTATAACCTCTGAATTTTATTCAGTGTATTCCGGCTGGGTACAAAGTTATATTAATTTGTGAAGTAATTTAAGAATTATGAAATCAGAATGTATTGATTATGAAATGGCGTGTTCTAAATAACATTACATAATACCCATCCAAAATAAACAAAGAAATAAATCAACACTGACGTTCAAAGTGAAATGTCAATTAAATTGACTAACTATAAATAAAACGATTGAATTCCAATTTGTAAATGAACAATGAATTATTTATTTCAATATTTGTTGAATGGTATTTATACCATGAATATTTAATAAATGTATGGTGAACGGAAATACTGTGAATTAAACTCACAAAATAACATGCAATACAATAAATTAAGAATGAGATTTCTTGTAATATAAGCATAGTAGAATCAGATTATAATGCATGACTTCACTGGAATATTATATAAGATAAGAAACATGTCAAGATAATTGTTCAGATATGTTTCTAAAGAATAAAATGTGAAAATTGTTAAGTAACATTAAATATTCGAAATCATGAACTTCATAATTTGTCTGAAATTATTGAGAAGTTATTGAAAGTCAAGTTGCTACTGACAAAGTCGAACAATTTCTAGGAGTGTCTCAACTCGAAGATTTTACTCACAGTTCGATGCACTTTGTGTACATTGAAATTGTTATTCACAATTGATTTGAGTTCTGTTCCTGTATTCCACACTTGCACAATAGTTTTACATCTAATAGCGTTCTGTGCGAGTATAGCACGGTAAAACGTATTAATTAGAGTCAGGAGGTCTGTGAAACGATAAACATCGGTCATACTGCTAATAGTTAACAATCGCGTTAGTTATGGCATGAGTAACATCGGACGATGTGTCACGTGTGAAATCTATAACGAGCGGTTGAGCAGACGGTGCATCGCTCGTCGAGTTCAAGACAAGATTGACGTCTTCCTTCTTCTTCACTCAGACTGTCAACTAGACTAGTGTAACAGTTTTTGATCGGTTGTTCATGAATGTATTTATTAACATGTCGTAAGTTAATTACTCTACCCATTGTAGTAATTATTCAATTGTTTATTAGAGAATAGTAACTTTTAATTGTTGTTTATAATAAATATCGGTATTCTCGTTAATACGGCGAGGAGGTTGTAATCACTTAATGCACTTATGTATATGTAGCTTTGCTACAAGTGGCGCAAAGAACTTAATGTCATTGGCATCAATTATTGTGTTGTAATTTCAAATGATATGCAGCTTTGATACTATTTTTAGAGGTCAATCTGATATCACGATGAAAGATATAGAAAGGAATTTGATATAAAATTAATGAATAACACTAAATGTTAATTCTAATGATATCTTCAATAATTTTAAACCAATAAATAAATTACGTCTGTAAGAAATGTATAGATGCAAGATACAACGCTTGGCTGTAATCGTGCAACATATAAAACAATATGCTCAGAGAGTAATATTACAAGAAAGTTTATTTTTAGTTCTCAGCAAATGTAACCGAAGGAACATATCACTTTTATTTAGGCTTCAAAATACAATTGAGTTGTATTCATACGCATTATCTAAGATTATCAGACAATACAGCATAGCAGTTAATATTGCATTTTCTTAATTATCTTACATTGTCCCAGATATCAATTTCTTTATTTTCTCCACTTTCTTTTGTTACTATCGACATGCCGTATAATTCATTGATTTCAGTAGCAGGGGGAAAACGTGGCAATTCTGAAGCATTCTGTATACACTTCTTTTTACGAATCAACATGATTGTTCATATTTATGAGAAAAATATATTGATTAGATATTAAACATGATTTTAAGAGTAACGATAAAAAATCAATGAAGCAATTGATGAGATAATAATACAAAAATAAATACAAAGTTATTGTGACTAGTAGGTTCCAGATTCAGGGTCATTTTAAGTTGTTATTTTAACGAACGAACATTAATGGGAAAGAAATGGGTATCAAAAATATCCGCAAATTTGAAATAAATACTGATAACTAAGTAATACAACGTATATATTTACATAAAATATATTTAAAATATAACATTTAGACCTACTGAACTTATGAAAAACCTTCTCTCAAACTCATGTATGTTGCTAAATGTACATTGGATCTGAGACAACCCAATTAAACAACCACATCCATTATATTTAAATTTCACAAAATTTCATTGTAGTATTAATGCTGGTCTTCGAAGATGAAACTTTCGTTATTTAGTAGGAATTAGTAAGATTTCATGTTCTATGACCTGGAATATACCACTTTAGAATGCATCGTTCTAGAAGACAAACTTAATTTTGGGGAGCGATTGCAATATCATATTTGTCATCAGGCATCCATTTCACTCTTTTACTACGCGTGCTAGGAAGTAAACTAGAAAAATGGCAATTCGTTATTGAAAGCACAATATATTTTGCACTTAATAAAGTGTTGAAATCAGAAGATCTTGCTTACACGCATTCACAGAGACCAGAAAACAAATGTTTTCAATATTTTTGACTTCTTGTCATCTCTACGTAGTTTTTTGGTCTCAAAGATACGTTTTTAGTGCGACATCACTTATCAGAATATTATTCTTTAGTCTTATTTTTTTCATAAGAGAAGAAATAATACCTTAAGAAAAACCACAAAAATAAATATATCGAACAATAGAATTGAGTGTGACTCTGCTCTTCAGCGTCACTAATATCGGACGTTTCTGAACTATTTTTACCTATGCTTCGTTTTCACCCCTACCCAAGGGATGCTAGTGGTATATTATCTGCAATACAGTCTAATTGTGAACTTTCACAGCATCGGGGACGCCCTTATCCACCTCAACGACACCGGAAAGTGTGGTTTCGAATCTAATATATTTTTTTATTATTTCTATATACAATCCTCTTCCCACCCCCTCCCTAATGGTGCCAGGGATGTCTCTCCCCACAGTCTTGTTGTAAGTAATCTGTGTATCAAGTTTGGTTGAAATTGATCCAGGTTCATTAAAGCTAGCGTGGGACACATACATAAAACATTTCAAACCCTATTTCAACCCTTGAGAAATGGACTTTCGTAAAATCCTTTCCTAGTTGATGCCTACACCCTAAAAGGAACCCACCTGTCAAATTTCAAGTCTGTAGGTTCTGTGGTTTGTGAGATTTCGTGATTAGGCTTTCGGTCAGTCAGTCAGACAGATAGACAGTACGTAAGTATAGCATTTCTCTTTTCTATAAAGAGCTTTAAAATTCTCCAACCAACTGAAATAACGATGCACTGAACTGTTTTGTTTCGATTTCTTTTTCCATTTCTCTTTCTTGAAATTATTGTACACTTGATATTCCACTGGTAACACTTCAAAGTTTCAAAAGACTTAAAAGAAGAATTAAAAATTTCAATAAGTATATATTTAAATCATTTATCTATATCATAATAATAATAAATTTATTGTCAAAAAACAGTACAGACTGTGTATGACCACGTGGAGGACAATAAACTAATTTACTCTCCGGAAGCAAGCAAGGGACCATCCCATCAATTCCGATCAAGGGCCCTAAGGCAGAGGCGGATTCAAAAATTTCAGCAAAAGTTCCTAGATAAGATAAAAAGTTAGCTGCGAGTTATAATACATATATAATGTCAATATGTTTGTAATTTAACGCAAATATGTTTGTAAATTTACATGTACAAGTTATTATCGAACTATAGATTATTCTGAGTATAGTGTTTAAAAATCATAAGAATTGAAAAAGAACCCACTAAATTCACGATTTATTGTTACAATAAACACGCCCCTAGACAAAGCCTAGAGAATCCGCCTCTACCCGAAGGAAAAACGGAGAAAAACCCGGGCCAGGATATCTTAATGAAACAATAACAAATTTGTTAATTAATATAAAGTTAATGTAATTATTGGAAGATTCCACGACAGAAAAATAAATGTTTATTAGAAGTTAATTGTTAAGAGTTTTTTAAATATTTTGAACGATATGAGAAACGTGCTGAAACTTTAGGTTGTGAATAAGGAATAAAAATCACTGAAATATTGGCTTCTCATCGAAAGTGGCAAGAAGAATGAAATTGTAATAGAATGTTACAAAAACAATAGAGATGTCGGATGGTGCACAAAAATTAAATTTATATTAAATAAATTATGAGTTGAGGCTTTTTGGCACAATGACGTAAATGAATATAATTATGCAAATATTTTAGAAATCATCAAAATAGAACTCAGGAGACTAGGTAAGATGGAATCAGTACTCGATAGATTAGAGAAGCGTCCTCTTCTTGTACAATCGATGGTCGCTGGTGAAAAGGAAGAAAACCATATATTGATTGGTTAAATAAATCAGATAGAGCAGGGTATGCATGGCTTAGGTTGGGAGATTGGAAAATCCGAAAGTACGAAACGAGTTAAACACCTGTCCACTTTGCGCAGAAGAGGAGGAATGAATTCACATTTTATTATTTTGCACCAAAACCGAACGCAGTCGAAACGAATAACTTTCCGAAGGGGACTTTAGCGTACGAACGAAAAATATTGATCTGAAAATAGAAATTATAAGGGATAACAGATCAAAGGTAGTCAGGTATCAGGTACGAATCTTTAGTATTGTCAGGGGAAGAAAACTAAGATTTTGGAAATTTTACAGGAATGTGATTCTGCTGCCGTTTCTTAAATATGTTTCAGGATACATGGAGGCTCGAAAAGGAACTAGAAAGAATGAATGAAAATATTTTTGTGGGGGTTTACGGCTCGCTGACATCGAGGTCATTAAAGCCCTAAAATTTTGTACAGGTAGGAGTAATGCAGTTACGCAGCAAGGAGAGCCAACATGACTCTCCCCGCATGTGGGACTCGCCGAATGACTCAACCATACCCACTAAAAACGCTCCTGAATTACAATATATCCAAATATAAGAATCATTATAAAAGCCGAAAACAGAAATGAAAAAAATTAAATTTAGAGAGAGAAAAATGTTAATTCAAAGTAAAGGGGAAAATATATTTAAATCCAAACCCTCCGAGAACTTGTAGGTGGAGCCCCGACTCGTGTATAGATTTGAGTAACGACATACAAAGAAAGATCAGATACTGTTCCAGAGGCCACATTCCTGAAGGAATCTAAAACGACGTATCAAAATCTGTTCATTTTGCCCCAGCATAACGTTCAAACTGTTGGGTAGAATGTGTCGCCGTCGGTTGGTACTATATTTGAGACATTCCAGAAGAAAGTGTTCCACTGTAAGTGTCGTGTTGCAAGTTTCACAGATGGGTGGAAGTTCATCGCGTAAGAGTTGTCCATGGGTAAGTAGTGGTCATACGAAGATGTGTAAGGATTACTTCTTCTCGTCTGTTCGCACGGGATGATGACACACAGGTCTTAACGGAGTCTTTTGCCTTCCTCAACTTGAAGGTGCGAGTTTGCCATTTGGCTTGCCATGTCCCAAGAAGAGACGATTTTATGACAACCTTTGATCTGACATAGGAACAGATGAAAGGTCAAGGACTGCCCTCTGTGTTCCACGCTTCGCTGCCTCATCAGCTTCTTCATTACCCAAAATAACCACGTACCAAGAAACCCAGCAAAGGAGTATTTCAAAATTTTGAAATACTAGATAGTTTATTAGATGCTGAATTTTCAGCGAAAGGGTGTCAGAAGTGTACAGTGAAGACATCACTGCAGAGAACCACACACCATATTGAAGATAGCTGAATGAACTTAAGCGCCTCAATGATTGCAAATTTTTCAGCAGAGTACACGCTGCAGAAGGAATGGAGGCAATAAGAACGTGTGGCACCATGGCAGTGCAAAACAGCACCAATGGAATTATTCATTGCTGAGCTATCAGTGTATATGAACATATGATCCAAATAGAGGTTCTCTAATTCTTTGAAGGGCTGTTAGTACACAGTAGCAGCAGGAGTGTCTTGATTTGAAAGTTTAGACAGCCGAAAGTCGATGGTAGGTTGCATGAAGGACCAAGGTCGTGTAAGAGTGTATGGGTATTTCACTGAATGAGGCAGTGTGATGATATTTCCTCTAGCAGTTGTTTAAAACGGACACCCGCTGGGCGGGGTACAAAGGTCTTGCTGCATATGATGAAATAAATTTTGGAGAATGAATGTGTTACCGAGTGGGATGATTAAAACCCCCATCAGTTTCTATCCGCAAGATCCAAGTAGAATATCACGCCTCTTGTTAAGAGATAGTTCGCCAGCGTCTACTAGTAAGAATATTCGACTAGTGAGGAAAGCACCAATTGCAATGTGGATTCCTGCATGGTGGATACTGCTAAGGGTCCTGAGTGTCGACGGTGATGCGGAGGCGTATACAATACTGCCATAATCTAATACTAACCGAACGAGACTTCTATAGAGACCAAGAAGGCAAGTGCAGTCTGCGCCCCATGATGATGCGCTTAAGCAGAGAAGGAGGTTTAGGGAAGAATTACAACGGGACTGTAGTTTTCGGATGTGATGCGGTTATCGTGCGGTCGAATGTGAGACTAAGGAATTTTGCGGAGTCAACGAAGGGCAGACGTTGGAGAAATCCGAATTCCACCATGGGACAGGGCAATGCCTTGGATTACATTATGATTTAAAGATGCAACATCAGCGGCTTTTAAAACGGCGCTGGTGAAATGGGATGCCATTGTAACCACATCGACTAAAATCTCATCGCAAAGATTGATGTTCCGTTTAAACACATCCCAGTCTGCTTTTTTAAATATCCACTGAGAGGGGTGTGAAACAGAGGGGCAAAAGACGTTGAAATGTATAAAAATCGGGTAGATCGTCAAGAACTGTCCGGTCTAAGAGTGGGGAAAGAGAGGAACTGCAGATGGCTAAATCCCGCACCAAGAAAGATCGGGAAGCTGTACAGAAGTGGGTGGAGTGACTCGTTTTAAGAAGCGCTATATCTTGACTATCTAACAGTTTTTCAATAATATCACCCTTTGGGAAGTTGTGTGAAGAAACCAACATCGAGTTATAGGCATTGAAATCCCCGACGATAAGAAATGGGGAAGGTAACTGGTCCATCAGACCGGCAGGATCTTTCTTCGTGAATGACTGCCAAGGTTGGATATAAATATTACATACCGTAAATGTAAGGGATTGTAGGCGCACCCTCATACATACTGTCCGAAAGACGCTTGATATAGTGACTTCTTTGGCATAGACGTCTAGAAGCACAGCGACTCCAAAGTCTGCCCTCAAACAGGTGTAACCACGGAGAAAAAAGAATATTTTGGAAAGAGGAGTGTTTTCTGAAAACTTACTATTAGAGGAGAACGACGAGACAGTAAGAGTTTTTGGTCATTTGAACGGACATGAATGGAATTCAGATTCCAGGAATGAAGAGCCAAGGGCTGGAGTTTATCTGCTATTTCTGCGAGGTTTGATTTCTTTTTTTGGATGACTATAAAGTCAGATCTAGCTGTGGTCCCCTCCCCGGGAGGGTCGCCGTGGTCACTGCTAGAATAATCACTCGCGGACATAACAATTCCACTATTTTTGCTCCTTGAGCGTCGGCGACTACAGGAAGGTGAGCCAATAACATTACAATCTGACTTTAGAAAGTTAGGTTTCCTGGACGTTTTTGTGTAGGAAGGTCTTTGCCGAGAACGACCCCAAGATGGTCGTCGAGGGGTTTTTTAACAGCAGACTGCCGTTTCTCGGTGGTCGTGAGTGTGGAGACGGATGTAGATGTGAAAACTGTTCGTTTCGGTGTAATCTTATACTTTGTAGGTATAATTATCTTACACCCCAGGAACTCCGCTTTCCAGACGAAAGGATCATCAAAACGTACCTGAGTTCCAGATTTGCACATCGGTAGTTTCTGAATATCCTCGAAATCCACCTGACAGCTAAAGGAAGCTGTAGGAGGTTTCTTTGTGCTGACCGCTGTTGCAAAGGATTTTGTTATTGCGACAGGATTCTTCATCAAATTCCGACGCCTGGCCTAATGATAGGGAAACCTATACGTAACGCAAATCTTATGGATCTCATTCTCAATCAAATATATTAAGGCATGTGTTTGAATTAGGAGGATGGTTTTCCTGACAATACACACAGAATGGAGGCGAAGAGCAAGGAGACGACTCGTGCGTCGGTTTACCGCAAATAACGCATATTTCGCTAGATGATTTGCAGCGGTCCAATGTGTGACCGAATTTCTGGCACTTGAAGCAGCGCAGAGGACTCCACACATATTGTCGAACATGCAGGGAGTAGAACCCACTGGAGATGCTCTGTGGAAGAGAGGGCCGATCGAAGGTTAGACTCCAAGTGGAAGAGTGGACGGACTTCCCCCGTACCTTCCTCTTGACTCTGAGAGTATTAATGAAACTTTCCGGCTTAAAATATTCTTTCAGGCCTTCATCATATTCATGTGCGAAATCATCGTGGAAAACCCCTTCTTTGCACAAGTTCAAGCTGGGGTAAGTGGCCACATTCATCTTTAATCCGGCAATTTCTTTAATGCATCTTATTAAATCAATTTTCTTGTCTGTACTTGCTTCCAGCTGAATTTCTCCGTTCTGCTGGCGCACGACAGACTGCTATTTTCCCATTTCCATGTCAATAGATTTTGTGAGACGGACCGCACTTACAGAGTTAAAAGTCTTTCCTTCCTCAATACAACTGATGACAAGGAAGCGAGGCTTGGTTGGCCGGTAGCTTTCCTTGCAAAAAACTGTTCAAGTCGTCAGTTCCTGACACTAATCGGAAAAAGGGGGGCAAGGACAAGAGGGGGACAGGTTGAGGGGCAGTAGTTTCCATGCGTATGGTCTTAATATTTTATCCTCGTGTTCCTCACCCAACACGGAGTCCAACAAGGGGACACCCCTCTGGGGTGCCAGGGTTGACACGGGGATGCCAGGGTCTTTAAGCAGGGCTGCTCCAATGCCGCAGACCAACGGGAAGGACCCCCTCTCACCCTGGAGTTCAATCGAAGAACTAGTCCGAGCCGATTGGTCGGGGGTGGGTTAGCCCCCCATCGCCTGTCTAGAAGAGGCTGAGGCCAAACGAGCGTATTGGGGCGCATCTAGGAATGTAAACAGAAGTTCCTCAACTCTCCAGAACACCCATTCCCTCCGACACGGGTCGCCATGCACCGCAAACACATGGGCGAGCGTTCAGCACACAGAGAAGGCCAGTAAAGAAGATAAAAGCAATAAAGGTGAGAAACTAGAAATATAGGACAAAGGAATGAAGAAAAAAAGAAATTCTTGAGAGCCTTCTCCGTATCCCACCATCAAGACGTAGACCGACTCACTTCGACGGCAGAAGGAAAGGACAAGAAGATGACTCGTATTTCTTATGTTATTATTTACTTATAATTACTCATTATTTCCTGAAGTATTACAGTAAAATTAATTTTATTACTATTATCTAAACATACTTTATTACTATAACTTTATAACTATATTGGCTAGCATGCTCCTGGCGTTAGCTGTGGTCGTGAATGAGCTCTCTCTATTTTTTCAGTTAATCTTTCTAATTATTTTATTTTTTCGAGTTTTTGTGATTCAGTAGTTGTATTTAGACCCTTACTTTCATAGTAGTGTAAAATTCATTGTTATGTGTGAGTGTTAAGTGAAAAAACACTAAATACATTTTCTAAGGTTTTCAGACCCAACGGACCGAATATAATTTCATATACTTTTGATTCAAGTGCTTCATTCAAAGGCGTGATAAAGTTTACGTAAGTACAAACGGAATCATAAATTTAATTTCTTGGTGCATTAAAATTAATTATTTTGGTGTATTTAGAATTTCTGATGCGTTTACTATTACATCATTATTAACTTATTAATAACGTACTCTAATGTTGCACTGTTCACGTTTTGTCGCCGTAAGTACAATTATTCCAAAATTTTACCATATGTTTTCTTGTTTCTTTTTGTAGTTATTCATTACACTCTAACACAATGTGGCCATAGTTATTGTGGAGTTAATTTATCTGCAGTTGTCGTCCTAAATTATAATTTCTGTCATTTTAGTTGTCGGTTTGTATATTTACTTATTTAAACACTGCCCTATTGTTGCACTCAAGTTTTCGTCGTCATAATTTCATAGAATTATTACATCATTTTACAATTCGATTTTCTTGATTCTTTCGTATTTACATTTTAAGATTTTAAGATCTTACATTTTAAGATAATATAGAGTAGTTATTGTCGAATTAAATAACCAACAGTGATCGCCCTAATAAATTATTTCAATCATTTTTGTCGTCGGTTTGTTTCTATATTTAATTTATTAAATATCTCATTTGTAACTTCCGTAGTAATAAATATATTATTATACTAATATCCTTCATTCAGTGTTAGTTGTCAGTTTTCGTGTATTCTCATTTGCTTTTATCCTCAAAGCTCCTCAACATTCAAAGCTGATCTTTAGATGGTGTACAATGACTTGGTATATTACATTGACACACGGATCAGTGCGCTGGAAAAGGTCAATAAGAAAACGATCGGCGGGTGGACTACAATCACGAATTCTCGACGTCCTACCAACTGATATCACACGGTTACATTAACAACACATGTACCACCGCAACCCTTTACTCAGAATAGGTTTAGTGTGTTTGATGACATGTCCCTGTTTCCTCCCTTACTTACTTGTTTCATCCCCTCCCGTCCAGTACACAAACCTGTTCACAAACCACGCACTAGAAAGCACAGCCGCCCAAAACCACGTAAAGTAGTGTTACCCAGAGATAAAACCAACACTTCCACGCAGAAATCAAACGTGCTCATATTAGCTGATTCGCACGGTCGTCAGACGTCCTCCGTTTTGCGTGGATTGCATCCTAGACTGTTCTCAGTCCCCAGTTTCTTTAAGCCAAACGCTCGTTTGGCTGAAGTAATTCGAGAACTGGACACCTACACTAAAAAACTCACAGAGCGGGTCACAGTAATCATAGGTGGGCCGAACGATATTAACTTGGGTGGTCATTTCAACGCGACTGAACATCTACAAAAACTAAAAATGGCCTCCTTGCACACGAACATAGTGCTCTCTAGCCTGCCTCCACGCTTCAACGTTCAACAACTAAACCACGTAATTAACCTGGCAAACATCTCCTTAAAACATCACATGGCAGACACAAAAATCACATTTTTTATTTGTAACTACACCTAACTGCCAAGGACCAGCACGGTTTACATCCGAGAACATCTGGGAAACATCACTTCGGTTCTCTCCTAGCTTACCATCTGACCTCACATCATCCCCCTACCCCTTTACTCACTCCTACACATCCTCCTGCCCCTACCTAATCTCCTCCTGATACACCTCCCTCTGCTCCTGCCTCATAACCATCACCTCCTCCTATCTCCACACCATTTCTTCTGCTGTCCCCGTTCTTTCACCTATTGCTTCCTCATCTCCCACATTCTCATCTATTCCTCCATCCACATCTCCTGCCGCCCCAAAACACAGTTACAACTTACGCTCAAGAGTACGATGTTGCACTCGAATGTGACAATCGCGTTCAGGTGCAGTGTGCGGGCTTGATTCGGAACTAGAAGCTGTACCAAATTCAAATTCCTGCCCACAATCTAACGTCGATTCCATTTCTCGTAAATCACAAACTCTTTGCGAAAATAAAATAATTATACTTCATCACAATGTCCAATCCCTTTCATTCAAATTAACAAACATTCAAACTCTGTTACACGAAAATCTATTCGATTTCCTATGCCTCAAAGAACATTGGCTTTCAACTAACGACGATACTGCTCTTTCTAATTATTATTTATCATGTTCTTACTGTCGGCAAAATTTTAAAGGAAAAAATCCCTACATGTATCTACGTTCGTAATGATATTTTATCTTCTCCACTTTCAGGCTACGAGAACTTCTGCGTAAATAGTATGTTCTAATATTCTGCAGTTAATCTGACTGACACCAGTATTGTTGTTTTGTGTATTTATAGACCTCCTCAATCAGATCTTGACAAATTTTTTCCGAACTTCGAAAATGTTTTAAAACATATACATAAATCTACTAAATCTAACGTTATATGTGGTGATTTCAATATCGATTTCCTGAGTACAACCGACTCTGCACATTCACCAATTAATCAATTCAAGAATCTTATCGATTCCTCCAACCTTATTACTACTATAAACGACCACACTCGCCTCTCCGGTTCATCTCAAACATTGCTAGATCAAATTATAGTCAACAATGGAATCTCGTATCTCTCTGAAGTGTTTATCGTCGGAAACAGCGAACATCGTGCTCAAGTATTGATTATTAATAATGAACTAAAACCACTTAAAATCCTTTACAAGTTTACAAGAGAATTTAATATCACAAATTAATCAATATTTATAAATTATTTACGTGAAGAAACATGGAAAGATGTTTACAATTGCCAAAACACCGATGACAAATTCAATGTATTGATCTCAATATTCCTAAAACATTACAACTCTAGCTTTCCCATAACACGCAAGTTAATTAACACAAAGAAATACAATAGATGGATCACCCAAGGCATAAGAATTTATTCAAAAAACAATCGCCGCTTATATTATCCTTCAAAACTCTATACCCAACGACCCAAATTCCATGATTATTTTCGTAAATATAAGATTATTCCTTCGAAAAGTAGTCAATGCAGCTAAAGTTATGGAAAACGACAGGCAGATACTAAAATCGAACAACCAGATAAAAGCCATGTGGAATATTGTTAAAAATTACAAGTCAACTTCTGAAAATCGCGAAGAAAATATTTCTCTACTAAACGATGGCAAAATCGTATCAAATCTACAGGACATTGCAAATTTGTTCAATTCTTACTTCTCAGAAGTAGGTAAAATTATGAACTCCTTCAATGTCCTTCAATTGTATCTACCCACGTACCCAATTCTATGTTCACTTCCAAAACTACCGCCAGTGAAGTTATGAGAATCATCAGCTTATTAAAAAACAAATTTTCAACAGGCATAGATGATATACCCCAGTTTTTTGTTAAAATTTCGTCCCACACTATATTAAATCCACTCGTAAATATTTTTAAAAGTTCTTTATCGCTAACGTATTTAATAGAGCTAAAGTGAAACCATTACACAAGAAAGAAAACAAACTTACCAATATCCCTACTACAATATCTCTATAACAAATATACAATTAAACTGTTACGAATACAAAATTCTTAGGTCTCCATATTCATGACAACCTCAAATGGAATTGTCACGTTGACAAACTTAATTCCCAATTAAGTAAATTGTGTTACGCATTCCGAGTCTTAGTTAACGTAGTTAGTCCACGTATTTCCCGTTGCTGGTATTTTGCAATCGTTTATTCCCATTTATGTTACGGCATTACCTTCTGATGCAATTCCGGTCAGAGTATTCAAACTTTCAGAATTCAGAAAAGGATAGTTCGGATAATTTGTAAATCTAACCCCCGAAACTCTTGTAAACCTTTATTCAAGGAACTAATTTCTTAACACTTCCCTGCATTTATATTTATGAAACGGTCGTGTTTGTTAAAACCGAATTACTGAAGTGCAACCCTTGCTTCATACGAAAGAGTGTCGTTCACGAACACAATATTCGCAATAGTAAAAATATTTATCGTCCTAGAGAGTCAACCACTCTTTGCCAAAAAGGACCGCATCATTCGGGAATCGTTCTATATAATTCCCTACCCAAGAATATAAAACACATTATGAAATTGAATCTCTTCAAATCCGCAGTTAAAAACTATCTCCTACAATGTAAAAGAGTTTATTGATTTTAATAAAAGTTAAATCTGTTTTGTACTTTATCACGCCATTGCTGTTGTACTTTTTAAATAACTTATAACAATTTCAAAAACTCTTTTCTTACATGATTGTGTTGTCTTATGGCTCATATTAATTTAGTTTTATGTGTACTCAACTTTGGCACGGTTGTGTACATTAATTCTGTATCCCCATACTGGCCCGGGTTTTGCTCCGATTTTGTTTCGGGTAGAGACGGATTTATTATACAGGTTCTCTAGACTTTGTCTAGGGGCATGAACATTGTAGTAATAAATCGTGAATTTAGTGTTATTTCAATTCTTATGATTTTTAAACACTATACTCATTATAATATATAGTTCGATAATAATTTTTACATGTAAAATAAATTTTTTGTGTTAAATTACAAATATATAGACATTCTATTAGTATTACAACTCCTAGCTAACTTTTTATCGAAATTTTATTGCAAAATCCTGAGGTTCGAACCCGAAAGAAATACGTATTTTTTCTTCATTGAATAAATATTTTTTGTCATTTTTCCATACTGAAACACTTGTAACTATTTGCATTATTGAATAGTGTGAATTTACTTAACAAATTCAATGCATTATTGATTAAACCAATAAAACGCTATTTTGACAATGAAACTACTTTTTATAGCATCCAATCAGATAATTTTTTGCCACAACATTGAGCTGTTTTTTATTGACTCTTCCTTATTCTTGTTGGGGAATTGTTAGGAAAGGTTGCTGTGTCCTGGAGAGGTGAACGTGTTTGGATCTCTAATGTATTGTGTTAGCAAAGTGGTGCCTTTAAAACCCGGCAGCTGACCAGAAACCTTTAGATTTTAGAAGATTCTGACTCTTCAGATGAGTATATGGTCGAACCTATTTCAATTATTCTAGATATTACAAGAATTCTTGAATTCACAATTATTCTGTGAAACTATCATGAAAAGTTTCTTCCTCGTGAATTCTTTTTAAATACTATGTCATATTGGGCTGTTGTTTGTACAATATTCATTACGCTCACATTTTTTTTATCGAAACTATGCCTCAAGAAAAGATATGGTAGAAAGCTCTGTAATATTTTTTACTACAATTTTCTGTTCTAAAAAAGTTGGTTGTCTATCGATAAGCTGCATTCAAGTATTATATTAAAATACATTGAATTCTAGCTGTTTGAGGAGATTTTAATATTTTCATTATTCATTGTTATTTGTCTAGAAGGTATCTAAACTATTTGTTGTCATCTGGGTTGCAATTCATCATGCCTAAGTTAAAGAATTAAATTAAAACTTGAATTAAAATTATCATGTATTCAAAAATCACTTCACAAGCTGTCATCCTTTCTTGACGATGTTGAAGTGTCTGGAAACCAGCCCGAAAATAGATTGGCTCATTTAGAAACATCTGGGTTGAATTAAATAAACTGATGGAGGAATCAGATGTCATATTAACCCAAGATCTTTTATCTGAACTAGAATATTCGTATCTTATTACGAAGGATAATATTAACTTACTCATAAATAATTTTAAACCACTGTAGAAGCTTTTTTCTACATATACAACGAAACAAGTACCTTAAATACGTATATGATGAACTCCCTCGTGTATCTAACGCATAGAAAGATACATGTTGCCACGCCAAACCAAATAGCGCCATACTGTTTGCGCCGTCGTCATGATGAAGTATCAGATATTCAAGATCCAAGACCGGCGAGATACACCACAGACTCTCTACATACGACGAAAAGAGTCCCTATATTGTACACATTAGAGGACTCCATGAGGCATACGAGCCGCGTACACCACCAAGTGTACGTCGTCTATTTTGTTAAGAAAATCCAAGAACTTCAATAGACGAACCTCGACCTAGTGTTATGTCGCCAACGTCGTCAGTTATCAAAGTTTAGCTTATGGCAACAGTACCACGGTCAGCTCAGTACGACGGGAATACCACGGTCGAGTGAACATGGAGACTGATATAACCTCAAACCAGAAATCCAGCTTGCGAATAATTTTATCATACAAACGTCGAAATAATTCTATCTTCAAGAAGCTGCCTTCGATCTGTGACTGAATTATTTTCCATTTCCAAGAATCACAAGGCTCTATCTCGCGACCTGCAGCAGAGTTAACTCAACCTGCAGCAGAGTAAGTGACCACGAAACGCCCTCGTAAGATCAGCGGTGGAACTAACTCAACTATACCAAGACACGAAACGCCCTCGTACGGTCAGCGGTGGAACTAACTCCATCATTCAAGGACACGAGGTGCCGTCACGCGCCGAACGACCGTACTACCACGCTAGCATGTTCACACAAAATCAGCTTGAAGACATCTGGTCTGGAACCAGGCTCCTAGGAACAGTGTTTTATCAAGAATGAATGCAAAGAAGATCACTTCAATAAAAAAATATACACCTATTGTTGAAAAAGAATTAATCTCATTGGAGCTTATAAAAAACAAGATTTTTATTGTCGTGAAGAAATTCAATTGCCTCGCCAATAATATGTTCAATCAAGAAATAAATCACACTATTTATAATCTGAATGAAAAATAAATGTTTCAATATGAAAAAATGAGCATAAAACAAATTATATATGATACAATACGAATTTTTTCTTCTTCGTCTCGTTCTCGTACAAAGGCAGCCCTAAAAATATACAATAAAAAATGAAACATGAATATCATATTATTCGACGGTCAAGGTCGAGCTACCGTCGCGCTCTCTGACGCAGGAATTCAGAGATATTTCCTTTGAAGCCTATTAATCTTTATCCGGTCACTGGTGCGCCCTGGTGGTCCCTGTCACCATTTCGTGACAAAGAAGAGAACTTCTTCAACGACAACCTGCTTACCCAGAGCCGTGAGTCAAGTGAGATAAAGGCATCATTTACAGAACCTTCAAACGCCTGTGGTTGTCAACCTGGTGTCATTTATTGTTTAATCACTTGTTCATATCAATCCTGCATAATAAATCATGTTCTGTTCAACCTGTGAGTATTTATTTTAAAGAGGAAGAATCTTATTGCAAAGCAACCTCAGCATTGAGATTTGTGAAGCAATAAAAAATCCTCCCCGACACCACTAATGCTGTTAATTCTCAAGATGCGCCACAACAAAATGCTTTACTCAATAGCTTAATCAGACTTACTCCAATTTCAGAACCGATTTTATCCCATGGATTAGAGAATTGAAATAGATTTTTCAACATATTTTCTGATTTAATTTTAAGAAATAAAGGTATAACGGATGTGCAAGGATACATAATTTGATTTCATCTCTTAGACGAGATGCGCTAAGGTTATTAATAAACTATGACATATCTGATCATAACTTTACCTTGTGCTGGAAAAAATTTATTGAAACTTACCATGATGGAAATACAATAGCAATGAAGCATTGTTCAAAAATGATTAAAATGTCCGCCTTGAAATCTAAGGGTCTGAATGATAAGACAAAATTTATCTCAGAGTTTGCCTCCCATATTGATGAGGTAAATGCATTACAAACAGATTCAGGATTAGAAAACATTTTGTTGCAAATTATTCTTTTAGAAAAATTGGATTTGGAAACGAGAAAGGCTAGGTTTATGGAATTTCCATCTGGCTCGTTATGATATAAAACTCTTGATGAAATTTCTCCGAAAACGTGTCAAGGTATTTGAAATGTCAATAGATTCCTTAAAATCACATATACATTCAGAAGAAGCGCGGATCAAGAGAAATTAGTGACAGGAAGCAGGTGGTGTACCATGGGGTAAATTCAGCGACCCCTAAGTTTCCTTCAAAATGCTTATGTTCAGAATCGTTTCATAGATTATATAAATGTTCAGAATTTTTAAAATTATCTCCAAGAGAGAAAAAACTGTGTAAGGAACAACAATTATTGTTTCAATTGTCTATTTTCATTTACAAAAGATCACCCTTGTTCAACTAAAGTTTGTCTCTCCTGCAAGAGAAGGCATCATTTCTTATTACATCTAGAAGAAAGAATTTTAAATTCAAGAGCAAAATGTACCTCAGGCTGAAACTCTGGTACAATATTTTATTTGTATTGAAAAGGCAGAGATCTTGCCGATAGCTATTGTGTATGTCAGCGATGCTGGCGGTCACAAAATTCCTTTATTAATTCCGGTTCAATGTCAAATTTTTTTGCTGAAATATTTGTTCAGAAATTGCATTTTATTAGAGTTACACAAGAGACTAAATTATGTTCGGTTAACACAGCGAAAACTGGGTCGAACGCTCTAACGATGGTAACTATCTCTTCCTTCAACCACAAGTATTCTAGTAAAATAAAATGTGTTATTCTTCCAAAAGTAACTGAAAATTTGCTTATTAAAGACATTAAACTCCCTTTGATTTCTTTACTCAATAAGGTCAAATTAGCAGACCCTCAGTTCTTTAAATCCGGTCCAGTTGACATGCTTTTCAATTGTAAGGCATTTTATCAAATATTTCTAAAAAATATGATTTCAAATCCTTTCCCTCGCTTATCAGTACGAAACTGGAGTTTATCCTTGCTGGATCAATACCTTCAGAGATTGTCGGAGAATCTTCTTGTCATATCACTGTGCACGATGAAACTAACTTAAATAAAGGCCTTGAAAATAAGTTAAAATCATTTTGGATGCTAGAAGACATTAATCAAAATGATGAGAAGCCATTGGTTGACGCGGCAGGGTTGCATTTGAAGACCAACACTGTCAGACTTTCTGATAGGCGTTTTCAGTGGTCATTGCCTTTTAGTCAGGAAGCAAAGTTGCTAGGAAAATTTAGCAAAAAAGAGATTGTTAATGCTAGAAAAACTGTTTGCCATTGACGAAGGTCTAAAAAAGGATTATACAGCATTCATTGTTGAATATATAAATTTAGGACATGTCACGATAGTAGGAAATGAGATATTTGAACAAAATCAATATTTTGACCATTTCGCAGTGAGAAATGCAAATTCCTCCACAACACCGCTAAGAGTTGTTTTTGGCGCTTCAACACCCACGTCCTCTGGGTATGCGATCAACGATATTTTAATGGGAGGTCCGCAGATTCAACGAAATTTAATGGATATATTGTTGGAATTTAGAATGAATATTGTAGCATTAAGTGCCAATGTTCAAAAAATGTACAGACAGGCCAATATAAACCCAGCTGACAAAAGGTTTCAATTGATTCTCTGGCGTGACGACCCAGAAAAAAGAATCCAAATTCTATTTCTCAATACCTTAAAAACTGTTTTAAAACAGTTCCTTTGGGGCGGTAAGGTTCTTATGGGAAATGGCAGAGGAGAGCAATGCGGCACACCCGAACGCTAGTGAAATTGAAAAAAAATAATTTCCATGTAGATGATTTTCTGAGTGGAATTCATGATGTCAAATCAGCGGTAGGGGTAGCTCATAAAGTAAATGAAAAGAAAGATAGAAAGAAAGAAAGAAAGAAAGAAAGAAAGAAAGAAAGAAAGAAAGAAAGAAAGAAAGAAAGAAAGAAAGAAAGAAAGAAAGAAAGAAAAGAAAAGAGATTAAAAGAGATTAAAAGAAATTGAAATTGAAATGAAATGCGATATTTTATTGTGTTATTATCATAGTCAATATGTGTGAATACAACTCAATTTCATTTCAATATCTTAATAAAACTGATTTGTGTTTTTTACATTTATTGAAATCTAGAAAAAAAAATCTGTATTATTATTCTCTGAGCACATTGTTGCACGATTACAGCCAAAACGTTATATCTGGGATCAATATATTTCTAGCAGATGTAATTTATTTATTTTTTAAGTGGTTTAACATTATTAATGATGTCACTAGAATTAACCTTTAGTGGTATTCATTCATATTTTATACAATATTTTTCTATAATTCTTGAATTTCCATTGAAATATAAGAAAGGTGTAAAAGAATTGAAAATCGTGTGAAACTACGATGGACAATTCATATCACTTGATGCCAATGAGTTTTGAGTTCTTTACGTCACTGTATAAAGTTCAGAAATTATAGGAATATAAGAAATTACTGATTCGAATTTTACAAAATACAAACGATATCTTGCTATGATATCCAAATTCTGTGATATTTTTCTTTGATAAAAACAATATTGATTTTACAATCAGACGAAAACTTTTTTACAGAAACTCTAATATCTTTTCTAGAAAGGCGTTGTGAGACAACTCTTGAGATGTCATTTAAATATAGAGAATGATAAAGTTTATTGAAGTTAAGAATGTACAGTATATTTTTTGTTATGGAAGTACAAAATGTGAATAATAAAAACTTACAAAATATTTCTTTAGTAGCGGCGTAATTAAACATTTTCTCTCGTTACAATTTAATATGGGTATGTTTGCCAGTACTAGTCTTCTATTGATCCGCCAAATATGAAAGCAGTTTCAAGTTTTTGCGTACGATTGGTCGAACGAAAGGGAGGAACTTTTCCCCCAACCCAAATCTCCAAGTGCGCGGGACTTATATTTTCCTGAGCCCTTTTATATTTCTAGAAGTATACCAAAGAGCATTCACAATGTTCCTCAGCAGTCGATTCTGGGACACTTGGAGCTTTTAACGTTGCATTATTTGGTACAAACCCACAACTGAAGGCGGTTAGTCCAAATTGGTATCAGAACTTGTTGGTATACCTGTACCTTGTTTCTTATAGGCAAATGAGAGTTCCTCCCCACTAGCCAGTACATACTTTTATATTTTTACTTTAGTTCTTTTGTTCTGATCTTTCTTTTTGACATGATCTTTCCACTTAAGCTTCGCGTCTAGATTTAGACCCACGTATTTGGCTGTTTTTCTATTTGGAATTGTGATGTTATTCAATACTGTAGGATAGTAAAGAGTTTTTTTTTGTTCGTGAAATTAACATGAATAGTTTTCTTTCATTTGACTATACGCCAGCGTTTAGTCAATGCGTATATGCGGTCTATTGCACATTGGAGACTGACAGTTGTTTATTCGCATTGGTTATTCGATGGTCTTTCCTACCGCTAATACGGCGTACCATCAGCAAACGTCGCTAGTTTGGTGTTCTCTGCGACTGGTATGTCACGTGTACACAACAAATAAAGCACCGGTCCAAGCACACTGCCTTGGGGTCATCCAGCATTTACTGTTTTTAGTTCAGAATATTCATTTTCCAGCTTAACTCTGAAGGTCCACTGTGATATATAAGATTTTAAGAGCTGCACATTTCTTACTTTCGTTATAAGGTCATTATCGCAGACTTTGTCGAAAGCTTGGGCCATATCCAGAAATATGGCGGAACATGTTTTCTTTTCCTCCAGATATTTTTCAATTATATCAGTTATTCGATGTACTTGATCGACTGTAGCATGTTTGTTTTTGAATCCAAATTGTTGGTCAGGAACTTGCCGTTTCTCCTGTATTACATTTTTGATTCTCCTCAAAAGCAATTTTTCAAATAATTTCGATATTATAGACAAAAGAGATATGGGTCTATATGATTTTATTTCGTTAACAGGTTTGCCTGGTTTGCGAATCAAGATTACTTTTGTAGTTTTCCAAAGAATAGGCACATGCTTTAATCTAAAAGTGACATTTTTTCAACTGCGTAAGTTTAGAAATACCTTTTCTCGGGAGTCTCTTTAGGATTTCTGCATTGATCAGATCGAATCCTGGGACTCTCTTAGGATTCAGGTTTTCTTTTATTTCTTTTGCTACTTCTTTTAGTGCAATAAGACCTATTTCTTGGATGTCCTGTTCTAGTCTGGTTGATCCAGTATTTCCAGTTCTTCGTTAGGTTGGAAGATATTTTCTAGATACCTTGCAAACACGTAAGCCTTCTGTTTATTATTTCCAAGAACCATTTTCTTATCTAATGGGTGGGATTTGTTTGATTGGTCTATTGAGCCTTTTAGTAACTTTCCAAAGTGAATACTCTGTGCTTTTCTCATCAGTTAATTCACTTACATAGTTAGTCGTTGATTCATTTTCAATTTTCTGAATTTCTCTTTACAATTGTTGGGACAGATTATTTAGCTTTTTTTTATTTTCTCTTGTTCTGAACATTGTTTTCTGACTTTTCTCTTTCCTTTTACCATATCACATATTTCTTTGGGATAATTAAATTCAGTTGTGTTTCTTTTTATTTCAGGTATATTATTCTCAGATGATTGTTGTATTTCTAACATGAGCTTTTGAGATTCTAACTCTAGTTGCTCTATTGTTTTGATAGGAACGTTCAGCTCTATCCTTCCGCTGAGTTCTAACTGGAAGCTTTCCCAATCAGTACGTTTATTGGTTAATATCGGGTTTGGGTGTTTAGTTATTATGGTATTACTGAGGATAAACAGGATAAGAAAGTGATCTGATGTTCGTCCCTCTCCTTTTTCTATTTCAATATAATTTATTGATATCTGTCTAGATATAAAGAAATCCAGAAGATCTCGTATTTTTTTCTATCAGTTGACCAATCAGTGGGTTTGCCAGTGGAATGCCACTTTCCATTTGTTGCAGTTACTGCTTTGTAGAGTTCTTTACCTTTTTTGTTGTCAAATGTGAGCCCCAATGAGTATGCTTCGCATTGAAGTCGCCTCCAACAATGAATATTTTTCCTAACTCTTGAAAGAAGTGCGTATATTCGTCTTTTTGTATCCTATATCTTGGTGGCGAATACATTTCTGCTACAGTTAATTCATTTTTTTTTGCTTTAATATTCACACTTCCAACTTCTATTTTTAGCCTGTATCATATTTTTCTCTTTCATAATGTATTATATTGTTTTAACTATAATTTCTGATCCTCCTCAAGCCGAATTTTGCGTATCTAATGCATGATAAACTTGATATCCCTTAAATCTGAAATGCATCAGATTTATAAAGTGTGTTTCCGAAATCAAACATATATCGATATGTTGAGTTTCTAATGTTAATTTTAACTCATGTTGACGTTGTAGAAGTCTATTTGCATTTCACTGGAGCAGTTCTGTTGTTTTTCCAATTTGATGAATCTATCAAGAATATTTTTGTTAAATTTTTCTTGTTTTTGGTGTTATTCCATTTGATGCATCATTTCTTGCAATATCACTGCTATATGATCAATATTCTCAGATTTTTGTTGTGATCCATTTACCACTTGTGCATGCGATACATTCGCCTGCGCTTGCTAAGGTTCTCTGATTGTGATATTTGTAGTTTCTTGTATTCTTCCTTTTTCTGTTACTTTTTTTAGTATCTTTGTTTCTCATTTCTTGCAACGCTATTGCTGTACTACATCCTCTGTAATTAGCTAGGTGTACCTCCCCACAGTGTACGCACTTAGTTTGAGTGTTTGAGAGTTTTGGGTGCTCTCTTGTATTGTGTTTCCATGCGCATTTTAACGCATCTTGTTTTCTTTCCACAGTATTTTTGGGTATGGCCATATCCTTCTCAATTTTTACATTGATGTATCAGTTTAGGTTTTTTGAATGCCTCAATAGTCACTTGTTTGTGCATTATTTCTTTAACTTCATATATTCTTTTGGTGTCTTCATCCTCAATAAAAGTTAGTACAAACAAATCTAATGAAGTCTTATCTTTTCTTCTAAAGATCTGATGACTTCTAATATTTTAAATCCTTTCTTTGTCAGTTCAAGTTTTATAAGTTCTGGTTTCATGTTTGATGCCGGTGCCTGACAACCACTTTGGTTGATCTAGTTCGTTTATCCTCGAACGAATACCATTCCAGTTTCATGTTTTTTACAACTTGTGTTAGGTTCATATATTCTCTTTCGTCGTTAGTGTTTAATTTGACATTTCCTCCAGCAAGCATGGTAGCCTAGAATTCTATTCCTCCTCTTAACAACATGTCCGTTAAGTTTTCATAATAGTTTAGTTTAGTGATAACCACTGGTGGTGGTTTTTTCTTTATTTGGTTACTGTTTTGTGTGATCTGTGGTTTATTTGTCATTAGTTGCAAGTTGAACAGCTTCCGGAGTGAAGTGCTTGCTTTCCTTTTTTCGTGTTATTTAATCTGATTCATTTGGTTTCCTTACTCAGGTCTTCTTTGTCGGTGTAATATTCTTCACTTATATTTTGATTGTTTTCTTTCTTATTACGTTCAGTAGGCATTTTGTTCACAATTTTATTTTGTAACTATTTTTAGTTATTTTAAACTTAACTATTCAATAATCCATTTAATTAGCAGGTTTTATTCAGAGTTTCTTTTGCAATACTCATGCAAAAATTTTAAATGTGTATATAAGTACTGAGGTCGCTAAGTAATAATATGTTAATTATCCCTAGAAAATGCCAGGCAATAATATTCGGCAATAAAAATTCACTTGGTCGGTGTAGACCCACGCGTCATTCATACCTTCGTATTGGAGAAGTGAAAATTCTCTTTCCTCCAAACATAAAATATCTCGGTATTATAATGGACGAAACACTCTCATGGAGAGATCATGTTACATACATTTGCAAAGAAACTTATAATTCTCTGCGCTCTCTCAATCATGTTAAACACATACTCACTGAATCCATAAAACAAATCCTCATTGTCATTAGTCCTTCCTCATCTTGACTACTGTGACATTATTAACCAAGATATCCCTTCCACTCTCGCAGACAGACCTCAAAAGATTCAGAATACCTGCATCCGCTTCATTTTTGGACAGAAACGATACGATCACTTGACCGACTACTTCATGAAAGCAGGTTGGATGAAATTGAAAGACCGACGGAAATTCCATTCTCTCATTTTCCTTCATAAAATACTTCAGACTAAAACCCCGACCTATCTCTATTCCTTTTTCCAATTCCTTTCCGATGGACATAATCCAAATATTCGACATTCTTCCAAATTAGTTCTTTTAATTCGCAGACACAAAACTCAGAAATTCCCTCGTTCTTTCTCTATCGAGGCGGCCAAACTGTGGAACAACCTTGATAATGATATAAGGAATATTTCAACAAAATACTCGTTCACCAATACTGTGCGATCCTCTTTGCTCTCGGAGTTGCATTAACACCAAGACCAATGTACGAATGTTGATGGATGAATGGTTGAATGAATGATTTATGCTTTCGTTTCTCATATTTTCTTCCTTTTTATTTCTTAGTTTATTTTTTATCGCACATATTGTCTTACATATTTATTTTACTATGTTAATGTATTAACAAATAAATTTATTGTCAAAAAACAGTACAAACTGCGTATGACCACGTGGAGGGGAAAAAACTAATTTACTCTCCGGAAGCAAGCAAGGGACCATCCCATCAATTCCGATCAAGGGCCCTAAGGCAGAGGCGGATTCAAAAATTTCAGCAAAAGTTCCTAGATAAGATAAAAAGTTAGCTGCGAGTTATAATAC
>NNCF01126916.1:0-18829 GCA_002313205.1 Laupala kohalensis | reverse complement strand
CGTGCCAAAGTTGAGTACACATAAAACTAAATTAATATGAGCCATAAGACAACACAATCATGCAAGAAAATTGTTTTTGAAATTGTTACAAGTTATTTAAAAACGTACTACAGCAATGGCGTGATAACTACAAGACGAATTTAACTTTTATTAAAATCAATAAATTCTTTTACATTGTAGAAGCACTGGTGCAGGAGGTAGTTTTTAACCGCGGATTTGAACAGATTCAATTTCATAATATCTTTTATATTCTTGGGCAGGGAATTATATAGAACGATTCCCGAATGGTAAGGTCCTTTTTGGCAAAGAGTGGTTGACACTCTAGGGCGATGAATATTACTACTATTGCGTGTATAGTGTTCGTGAACGAGACTGTTTCGTATAAAGAAAGGGTGGCACTTCAGTAATTCGGTCTTAACAAACACGACTGTTTCATAAATATAAATGCAGGGAAGTGTTAAGATATTTAATTCCTTGAATAAAGGTTTACAAGAGTTTCGGGGGTGAGATTTACAAATTATCCGAAACTTATTCATAAGGAGATTAAGTGTAAGAGAAGACACGTGTCTTAACTTCACCTCCAAATAAATATGCTTATAATAATGATATAATTATTATAAGTAGTTAAAAATAAATGTTAAGTTATAAATTAATGACTTAGCTTCCTGACAGTCTAAGATTAAGCAATTTATTTGCGTTTACACATTCATTGGTCTCAAGGTCTAGAAGTAAAACAATGCATTAATATATATTAAGAAACCTAGGAATTTATGAAAGTATTTGTCGATATTTGAATTATATTTTTCTTCTATTTTCGCGAGAATGTTGGAGAATATATATGTCGGTGGAATGAATTAGAAGTGAGTTATGCTTGGAAGCAGTTGGCAGTGTTTGACCTCCCACCCTGACACGATGACCCAACGGCTTGCAATCGACGCCCGCTCGCCTGTGTAATCCGATAACACATACAAGACTGCAGCTTTATCCTATTGTATAGTGAACTTAGAGTTCACTTTGGTTGCTATCCCTCATACACTGAGAGGATTAATTTTAGAACCATTCTCTAATTAAATCATTAAGATTTACGTGAGCAAATAAGAGGATTTCACAACGTAATGTGCGATTCATGGGTTAAGATCGATATGTTAGTAAGAGTACATCAAAAATTTTTAATACTAATTGGTACTTGCTGAATGTTTGGTATGAACTGTGATAGAACAGTTCCCTTTTCCGTATTTCTCCCAAAACATTAATTACACTCCAAGTTTTCTCTCCAAGTTTCACATAAATACCACCAAGAATTTGACACAAAAATTCTTGAAGAAACTTATTTTATATGTTTTTAATAATTTATCTTGATATATTTATCTTCAAGAGGTATGTGAGTTTGCTAGTTTGTTAATGATATCCCCTAACGTCAATAGATGAATGAGTAGTCTTAGTAATCTTAATACCGTAAATGAGTGAAAAATGCTGATCAATGATAAGAAGTTGAATCAAAACCTCCAGTCATATGGCTAAGCAATGTTATACTTCATGAGAATTTCTTTTGTGGATACCAGTTAACATTATTATAAAAGGCTTTTAATTTCTACCTCGTCCCCCTTTTCAACACTCCATTATCTCCTCGTTGATAAACACCTGATGCTATTTCTTGATCCATTCCGAACAATGTTCAAGTGATATCAATATACCACACCCACCTGTTTGTATAAAAATAATAAATGTGGCATTATTTGATTCTTACGTTAAATACACGTATTATTATCGCGTCTCTTCGCAACTCTTGGCGTTAGAATTGACACAAAATTGCTATCGTCGTTTCCTCTCAACTGCTGATCCGAAAATACTTCAAACTAATTGCATGGAATTCTGGGGCTTAAAGCGGTCATACCACCTGCGAAGGAAGTTCACGCAAGTTCCATACCCTCAGAAATGAGTTACAGCGTAAGCTTAAGGGTTTAGTAAGGATGTTAGGAAGTTGTTAAGTTTATCAGTATGCAAGTGATAAGTCGAAACACCAACAGGACAAGCTGATAAAGGGTTCTTGATGCCAACATTTTGAAGTAGAGATATTATATTGTTTGTATGGTTTCCAGCATATATTGTTAGCAAATGTTGACTTTATAACTTATTTATCCACTCGTTTCAGATGTTTCATCGCATGAAGAGAGATTTAAGGAACTAAAAATATGCTAAAAAATACTAAAATGCTGATAAGAATTTAAACTGTTAAACATTTTTTAATTAATGGTACAAAGTAAATTTGAAGTCGTTGACAAGGTAACTTAATCAATTTTTACAGGTAATCTCGTCCTAAATGAATTAACATTCGAGCAAATGACTCAGTAGTAAAAATTGTATATAATTTGGTAGCTGTAGGATTTTTGGGGGTCTTTTTGCACATGGTGACTTCTTCTAAGATACTTACAGTAAATAAAAGAAATTGATATTGAAAATTTCAAAAATCAGCCCGCGTAGGTCGTAGACCGTCCCTGAAGTATAGTTGTACTTCGAAGATTTTAATTTTTGTGCAACAGTAACAAGATCATGTTGTTTAAATTATTTCAAGTCATTCATTTATTTTATAAGTAATCATTTTTCAATGAAATAATGAAACTGAAGAATATTCAAAGTTCAGTAAGAAAGTTTTAGTTAAACTACTACTCCTACATCACAAAATGTATTCAATGAAATTTAATTATTTCTCAGGTTTATCCTTTAGAGTAGTATCCCTGCTCAACATAATGTGTTTAAAATGCACAAAAAGTTTTTATCACAAAAATATTATTATTATGAAAGAGTTCACTTTCTTGAAACTTATGCGACATAAGATATTTTGTTTCGTGATATTTTAAATTGGATATAATGCAGACTTCACGCTTGGAGAAAAAATATTCAGTGCTAAAGTAGTTAGGACTGCGCCACCAAAAGAGGTGCATATACCCCGAGTTTCTTTCAACTTCTTAAGCTGTCGTCGGGGAAGAAAATAATTAGACAAGATCGGGGATAGAAAACGAGATTAAAGGGAAACTTCTAACAGGCTAGCAAACTTCCCAGAGTTGCTTCACCTGAAACTTTTTCATAACTGAAACAAGACCTGCTCTTAGCATCTGCTTAGTGAAGCGCTTTGAGGTGTATTGCATAAATTGCACAGCTGGTGGAATTAAATATCATGGCCTCTAATTTAGATCAATTGCGTTTAATTGAACACTACTTTATTTGTGGTGTGCTACAAAAATAATACAAAGTAAATAAATTTATTTAACTTAACAAGCAACTTCTACCTTAAATATGTTCATCATTGAAGTTACTTTAAATTAGTAGACATATTTTTGTGTTATAGAGAAGTTATCTGCATCTAATTACTTGCTAATAAAATGGATGGACACCGTTGATCTCCAGTTTCACATCGTAGTCAAAACCAAGACGTAAATTATACTGCATGACAAGTCCATCTAAACAGCAGAAGACTTTTTAAACGGGTAACAGCTATCAAGAGTATTGCCGTGTAAGAGAACTGAATTCACTTATCACAAATTTTGTCCAATTTGTCCTTCACTGAAAATGTAAAAAAAAACAGGAACGGAATATTTGATAATACCGATATTTTACTTGTTGGTACGTTAAGAATCTATTGCTAGAAAGAGCAAGAAACTATAAAGAGATATGGTACATAAATATTGAGAATTGGGGGTTTTAGTAGGTTAAAAAAGAATCGAAAATGTAAACAAGAACAAGAAATATTCTAAAATCAAAATATTAAATTGATTTGTTGCGACCAAAAAAAATGTTTCTAAGGTTATGAGTAGTTCGGAAGAAATTAGAAGTCACAAACTAAACATCCTATTAAATGTTTCAACACAGTGTAAACATCTTGCCAATGTAAGCTTGTTTGTCCGGGACAAACCGCGTCTTAGTGGATGTAACTACCAACGTTTCGGCCATCGTGCTGCGGTCTTCTTCAGGGTAATGTCAGAGTCGTACAGACCTAAGTTGTTGTCGTGCTCTGCGATGGTTTAATTCATATTTGTTAAAACCGAATCAATAACGGAAATGAAAATACATTTGTGTGCTGTTGAGCATAATTCTGTTGTGAGAGAAACTACATGTGGCCGTAGAATGTCGTCAATATATCGCTACAAGGTCACAGCAATAAGATATTCTTTATTTGTGGTTGCAACGGAGCGCGATATGTTTTCCGAGATATCATCTCTAAAGTATTGTCAATTATATTCATCGGTGATTTGAAAATTTGTGTTTTATATAAGGTAAAAAAATAAAATTTATTAAGTACATGAAAAAAAATCATGAATATCGCCCCATTGAGGGCTAAAATAATAATTAAAATGTGTGGTATATTTCAATAAGGCCACGGTTTCGTCATGTTTGCATCAACCTTTTTCCTAGATAATGTCATATTGCCCAGTTTTTATGTTTAATATGAAATACGAAACTTCAAGAAGTATTCTATCTGAATTTGGAGAAATTCCAAACAATGTATTAAAAGTTACGAATTTTTCTTAGTTAAATATACAGATGCAATGCGTGTTTTTTTTGGTTTGGTTTGAGGTTACATGGCAGTTATGTAAATTAAAAGTATTTTATTTTAGAATAAGAGGATTCTAAGATGACCGTTAATGAAGTATTATATTCATTTAACATGATATATTACTCTAAAAGCCCACAAGAGTAGTTCATATTTACACCTTGGTAAGACAAAAAAATATTTACAAGGAAACTACGAAAGAAATCTAACTGAAAATTTCTTAAGAAGAAATAATTTTTATACTGGCGCTTTTTATGTATGAATCTAGACGCAGTGACTTCCTGTCGTGACTTTAATTTAAAATATGGGGAAATCCAATGTAATTTAAAATATGGGGAAATCCAATGCCAATTGAACTGTTTAGGCAAACACTTAACATAATCACCACACATGAAGCCTACTATAGATAGAAAAAGTGATGTTCCCTATTCAGGTACCTATAAATTGTCTGCGTACGAACAAACCTTGCTGTCGACCGCCAGATTGGGGCAGATTGCCATAAAGTTTGGATTTTTGACATAACTGTGTAGGTGGTTTGAGACACGACTTGGAAGGGGGGATGCCTCTCATGAGTATTACTGAGGCCGAACAAGAGGTGATTGACACGTTCGAGAGAAACGTTACCTCGAAAACTATAGAGGGAATCTGAACGATTTTTAAAGGTCTAGATGCAGACATATTAGACAAAATTTTACTAATAGAAAAGATTTCTGAGATAAATTTTAAGGATAATATCGTAAAAATACCTAAAATTAAAAATAAAGAGGAAGCACGTAATACGAATATATCATCAGGCAGAGAGGACATCTACGGTAGGAGTATTGTCGGGTTCAACCACACGTGCTGGAGAGCAGAAGAGAAAACTTTTGGAAGTTACAGATGAGAGGGGAGAAGGTGGACTGCTGTTGATGGAAAAGGAGGGTGAAATAGATTCTCCAGGAAGAAGTACTTTATCTAGTCCGAGAAGAGAAGGATCATGAATGACGAATGTGAGGCGACAGCGACGCGTACAAAAGGTAGGAAGGAGACGAAAGTAGTCTGGGGAAATAAAAATGAAGGATTTTCAACGAGTTCGTAAGTGACATAAGAAAATGAACGAATTTCTACGGCAAAAAGTGTCGACGAACATGTGTGGTTAAGAAGATCAGGTAAGAAGTGGGTGCATAAGATATGGAGGATGTTACTAGTACTACAGGATAAAATGATGAAAGTTAATTCCTTGAGGGAGTAGACAAACTACATGAGATAATGGCTAAGAATAAATAATAGCATGACTGATCGAAAAAGTTAATTTAATGAGCAGAGGATTGTAGCATGAGAGACGAATGTTACAATGATTTGTAAGAGAAGGTACAGAGAAGCTTCGATAAAATGGAGAATTACGGTTATTAGAAGGTTGAGAAAATGACATTAGGGTTGCGTAAGTAGGATGAAGGAGTACTGACAGAAGAGGAAAAAGAACGGAAGAGGATGGAGACATGTTCACGACATTCGGGAAAAAATGACAGCTTATTAGCTGAACTGAGAAATGTGACAACGTTAAGGAAAAGTAGATAAACGTATGCAAGAAGAAGCGAAGTTATTACAATGGAGAGAAGGTCATGGAATGAACAATATTCTCTTATAAAAAGGGGAGGGTGGAAGAAACGGCCGATTCTGGGGACGAAGACGGTCTTGAAAAAAAAAGAAAAGAGACAAAACTTTTAATCTCATAGAGAGTATAAAGACGCAATTTAGAATTAGAAATAGTTGATCATATTATTTGGCATTGTGAATTAAACGATGAAGAACGGCAGTCATATTTTTCATATTTGACAAGATCGGGAGTAACAGAAATCAAAACCAAGGAGGACAGAATTTCCACAAAAGAAAGAAAAATTCAGAGAATACGTTGACATAATAAATGCATTGAGAGCTGCGGTGAAGGAGATAATATAAGAAATTATTTGTGTGGGATGATTTAATATAGGAAGTTGTCTTTTGACATTTTTACACGGAATAAATAAGAAAACTCCCACCTCCCCGTGGTGGTAATGGGCACCCTTTTCTTAAGAACGGTGTCAGAGAAGCGTGGTTGCTACAAAAATTCATGGTGGGAACAAAAAGTAAGAAGATGATAGGCCATATATTGATTCAGAAGTATAGGTAATGAATACATGTTATGGGATTGGTGTCCTATTTGCTGTTTTATTTTATTTCACCTTATGTATGAATTTATTCGTAAAACATTATGTAAATGATATATTATCAAGGGTTAATAAATATTGTACCTCAAAGAAGTAAAGGGGAAAGATAAGAGTGATTAATAATGGGGAACAAAAGGAGTTTATTGTTGCGATAAAGATAGGAGTACTAATGAGGACAGCAGCAAATGTAATCGACATCAATAGATTATACCACAATAAACAAATCCTCAATGTTCTTAATAGACATATCCAACTCGTCCTCAATAGATTACACCACTGGTCGAAAACAACTGGCTTTCATTTCTCTGCTGAAAAAACACGCTGTGTTCTTTTCAGTAGGAGACCAAGCCTTCTGGCAGAACCTCACCTCGCCCTGGGGAACAACGTTCTAAAATTCTGTCCTTCGGTAAAATTCTTAGGTCTAATCTTTGATCAGAGACTGAATTGGATTGAATATCTTGTAAACTTAAGAACGAGAACATTAAAGTCTCTGAATTTATTGAAGTGCCAGAGTAGCAGGGAAAGGGGCGCTGATCGCTTCTCCTTGCTCTAGTTTTATCGACCACATGTATGATCTCGGATCGATTATGGCTGTGTTGTTTATATCTCTGCTCGTGCAAACTATTTAAAGAAGTTGGGTAGTGTCCACCATGCAGGAATCCGACTAGTTACGGGAGTTTGTATGCCGAGAGTGGCGAATCATCTGTTTACCTACGGTGGCCACTCCTCATGCTACGACACTTTTGCCACGTGCTAACTTCACCCGACAATCTGGTACACAACGCAATAGTTCGTCTTTCCTCTTCTTCCATCCGTTCCTTCAACAATAGACTGAGGGCAACCAAACCTTTTGGATATCGCTCCAAAGAAATTATGAAAACCTTGGTTATACGCATACCTAATGTCTTAAATCAATGTTTCAGTAAGACTCCTTGGGTTTTGCACAAGCCGAAGATTAATTTCGATCTTCTGCATAATGACAAGAACACTCCAGCTGCGTTATTTAGGGTATACTTTCACCCAATCCTTTACAAACACCGGGACCATATCACTGTGTTTAGAGACGGGTCGAAGCAGGCTGATGGTGTCGGCTGCTACGTGGTGTTTCCCCGTAAGACCTGTGGCTACAGTCTTGGCGACCTGTGCACCATTTATACCGCTGAGTGCTACGCCATATTGAGAGCACTGCGATCAAGAAAGTGCTCCCGCGAATAAAATTTCCTGTTTTGTTCTGATCCTCTAAGGGTCTTTCAAGCAATCCAGACTATGTATCCAGCTGATAAGCTGATCCAGAACATTCAGGATGTGCGTTTCTCGTTCCAAAGTAATGGAATGATCATAATGTTTTGCTGCATTCCCGGAAACGTGGGAATCAGAGGAAATGAGGAAGGAGACGTTTCCGCGTTGGCGTCATACCTTAAGAATCGCGTGGATTTCTTCACCATTCCAAAAAGGGATCGCCTAAATTCCATCACGACAAGGTCTCTGAGTGAATGGAATAATGAGTGGTTGGCAGTTGAACGTAATAAGCTCCGGCTTACCAAAGCCTCTGTTAAGTTATGGAGTCAGGCGCGACGTGGTCAGTAGGTCAGCAGTGACGAGGTCTTGCTGACCCGCCTGCGCATAGAACATTGTGTTCTTACTAATCGGTATCTCTTGCTACTTGATGATGAACCCGTTTGTGAAGAGAGTAGATCTTCTCTGACAGTGCGTCACCTCTTGACTGACTGCAGAAAATACACCAGAATACGGAGACAAATTGGTCTGGCTGTAGATTTACCAACAATTCTCGGAAATGAAACTGATGATGTTAATAAACTATTTAATTTTATAAATTGATCAGGGCTGCTCCCACAAGTTCTCGGGAGGTTTTATATTTGCATTCTTCTTTCGTATTCCCTGTCTTCTTTACTATTATATTCGTTTCTGTAATTGGAAAATAAACTTTTCAGATTTTTTTGCCTTTTTGTGATATGTGTTATGCAACTGTTTCCTATTCTTTTCTTTCATCTTTGAATTTTATATATTTATTGAATTTAGGAAGGTTTTTCTAGTGCGTATGTCCGAGATATTCGATGCGTCCCACGCACGGGATGAGTCTTTACCATCCTTCTCTATGGTGGGAAACTACATTTTTGCCGACTTTTTTGCCGACTCTAATGACTTTGCCGTTGACGAGTCCTAATGCCCCACAAAACTGTGCAACTGTAATAATTTATGGCGTGAGTAAATACGAGACAGAAGAAGGTCCAATAAAACAAATTAAATAGAATATTGAAGAGGAGGAGAAGAAGTATAGTAAAGCGTTTTGAAATACCAGATAATTTGCAATTTAATGTTGTTACTAGATAGAAATATAGAGAATATTCAGAAGATGGAACGTATACATTGACTTTTTACGTAATTAGGTGCTTCAAATGCCAATATTTCGGCCATTTAGAATGGTCATGTTTGGAAAATACCTGTATTTTGTGGCCATTGTGGAAAGAGGTAACTCGGCTATGAATATTTTCGAATAAAGAGAGCTTACCTTATTGTGTCAATAATGAAAGAAAAGGGAATATGAATAAACATTGTACACCTGATTAAACTTGCGGAGAATAAATAACGATGAATGAAAACCTGCAAGAATAATTAAGCAGATTGAGGAGCAAATACAGAGATGCTTGGGGAAATTTAATGATTTATTCCTTTTATTTATCTCATTATTGCATTATTACCCATCAACCTCTTTTCTCCGTTGTTAGGTTCATGTGAAACATCTCTACATATGCAATCTTTGTCATCTCGTAAATTCCTTTTTGTTTAATATATGTTGAAGTCATCAAGCGCCGTCAAAATTTCATTAATTGTGGCTACGGTTTGAACCATTTCGTATTGGTATAACTGTAGTTGACATTTGTTATAAATAGATATGTGCTTCTATCTTCCTGTGCCATTTCCCTACGTAAGTTCCAGCAGTCTACAAGCCCCGTATTTCCCTTTCCATCCTCTGTCCTCTCGTCTCAATACTACTTGTCCTATCTGTGCTTCCTTCCCCTGTCCTACTGTATAACGTAAATGATGTTTATCGATCTCAAGATCTATTGGAAGCACTCCTAGCACCTCTTGTACTGCCTTCATCGACACACTTTTACATCCCACTTCAATATATTAAGCATAATCTGTGATAGCTAGTTAACTTCTTCTTTCCTGTCAGTAATTGAAAAGTTATTATATTAAATTTTTGCTGACGCAATAGTAAATGCGCAGAATGAGAATAATTTCAGAAGATGGCAATATGGTTTCGTACAAGGGGTGGAAAACGGAAGATGCTCTAGCACAGGTTGTAGGAAATATTTGGAACATTCAACAAAGTATATACATCTAATATCTGTTGACTTTGTAAACTCATTCTTTAGTCTAGTCGAAGAGTGTTAATTAATGGTACGGATTTATGTGTATTGAAGAGCGGTGTCTGGTATTGGAATCAGGGAATGAAGGGTTACTACGAAAAATTGAAGAGGTTACGTGTATTGGAACGAATTACAGAATGAAATATTTAATTAATTGGCAGATTAAGGAGAAGAAATAATACTCTATGTTGGTGTAATGTTATTTGTGTTGGGGAATAGAAGGAGAGGTAAGGGGAATATAGAACACTAAGAGATAAAATAAACTGGAGGAGAGATAATATAAACATCATTTAGTTATACACATGATAGCAGAGATAAAAGCAAATTACAGAGCCCTGGTAATAATCAAAAAGCTAAGGAACGGAGATCTGAGCGATAATAAATATCACTATTAATTATGACGGTTGATCGTATACTATGGCTCTATGGGTGTAGTATTCTCCAAAGGACAGTTGGAAGAACTCATCGCGAGTTCTCCCGTTACGAACACAGCAATCTTCAATGCTCGTATAACTTGATTCATCGCTTACGATGGCTTAATTCCCATTCGTAGCAGTCTTTACCTCAATAAACCACTGCATGCAAAAGTCACAGTATGTGATTTCCAATTGAAGGGCATGTAATGGTACCGTGGGACCAAACTTCATTAAGACAAGCGTCTGGATACGGTTCGTCCACACACTAGTGACAGTAACGATGAGAGGTAGGTCTTCAGAACTGGAACACATGCCGCTCGAACTTCAGACTAAACAAATGTCTTTGGAACCACCTCACTCTAAATAGTCCCGTTTTGAACCTACTTGGAACCGTGTAACTGTCGTGGTTCCAAATGTAACTGTTTAGCTCTATGTCGTGTTAAATGGAGGTGCTATAGAACGGGACGTTCAACTTAAATATATTCCTAATTTTATTCTTCTTTGCAAACTGTTCAAACAATTATGACATAGATGTTTATAGAGATCCGATGAACCAGGTTTGTTTGTCATGAAAATAAAATTTAAGATATGCCTAACTGTGTCATCATACGCTATAATCAAATTACATTGTTGTGGCAAACATTGGTTTATAACTATACATAAGAGGAAGGTCATCAATTTCATAAATGTTACAAAAAAGATGGAGAAAAATGTATTAACTGCAAAAGAAAAGAATGACGGCACAGTCATTCAGTAACAGATAAAAATACCAAGAATATATTAGAATAGTAGGACTATTAATATATAAAATGGATTATGAACATTAAAGTCCTGCAGGCTAATCTACACAGAGGCATTATACCATGCCAAGAAGTAATTGAAGTAATCTGTAAAGAAAAGACAGATGTGTCTCTTGTCCAAGAGCCTCATGTCGTGCGCGGGAAAATCCAATACGTTCCCCTGTCATACAGAATATTAACCGGGGAAAAGAATCATTCAGCAATGTACATCGTAAATAATAGTATTCAAGTTTTAAATTTGGAAAAATTCGGTGATGATAATCAACAAGATGGAATAATATGAAAGGTAAATTTAAACGTTCTCATAGTCAATATTTATATACATTTAGAACGAAAGGATAAAAAGTACTTTAATATCATACGTAAAATCATAGGTAAGTATAATAATATTAATAATAATAATAATAATAATAATAAAAGTATCTTTATTTTGGTGAAACTCGGACCTTAAGGTCTACTCTTCCATCTAACTATTTTAAAACATTTACATTTAAAATACAAGATGAAAATTGGGAGGATTTCATTTACATTTAAAACTGGGAAGCAATACCCGAGACTATCCCGGTGTAACCTTAAGCGATTGATGAAACCCAGCAAAACCCCAAACAGGATGGCGGCTTAGTGCCGAACATGGGTTAAAAGCAGTAACAGTACAATATAATTATTAATATACAAATACCAAAATATAGAAATTTCAACAAGGATATAATAACAAATTATTAAGTAATGACATTATATACAAGTTACATATTATAAAACGATTATACATTACTAGTTACATATTGCACCGTATTTACAAATTAAGATTATATGGAACTAGGGTACTGGAAGAATGAAAGAGAAAGAATATGTAAAAACAAAGAAGAGAAAGAATGAAAGGAAGATAAAAAGAAAGAAAGGAAGCATACGAATGAGGGAGAGAAAATAGTCAGAGAATATGGGAAGGATATTGCTTTTCATCCACTCTGTAACAAGTCGCCTGAAAGTTAATAGAGACTTTAGTTTAGCAGGAAGTTTGTTCCAAGAACGTATAGTGTATACTCTGAAGGATTTACTATAAAGAATTGTGCCATGTCGAGGAATAGAGAGGAGATGTAAGCCTCGCGCGCGATCCAGCTTCAAAAATTTTAAACGTTTTGCTAAAACTGTCAAATGTCAATTTTTTATTATTTTATGAAGAAGAGATAGGCAATGCAGCGTTCGACGTTCCTCAAGTGTGAGTGTTCTGCACGTTTTGAAAAACTCTGTCACATGGTCATACTTTCTGAGATCAAATATGAAACGAATACATGAGTTCTGAGCTACTTGTAATTTACATTTTAGTTTTTCCGTCAAGTCAGTGAAAAGGAAGTCGTAGTAATTAAAGTGCGGCATGACAAGAGACTTAAAAAGCATTTCCTTTACTCCTGTTGGTAAAAGATCGCGTAGCCGTTTTAAAGAGTGGATGGTGGAATAAACTTTTCTACATGTTTCATCTATTAGGGTTTCCCAACTTAGCGAGCTTTCAATATATATTCCTAGATTTTTCACGTGACTGCACCAAACGAGAGAAGTCTTATTAATTATATCGGGTAGAGTGCAATTTGAAAGTTTACTCAGTGTTTTCTTTGAACCAAGCAATAAGCATTGTGATTTGGACGGATTTAAGAGGAGGCCGATAGATTTTGCCCACGTACTGAGTGAGGTGAGAACTTCGTTAAGTTTTTGCGCAATTGAAGTTATATTAGACGGTTTACCACCAATTTAAATTTAAGTATCGTCGGCATACATTTGAAATTTGCTATGTTTAAGAGATTTGTTGACGTCATTAACGTAAATTAAAAAAGCATAGGGACCGAGAACACTTCCTTGTGCAACACCTCCCACCATTTGAAGGGAAGATGATGTGTTACTTCCAGATATTACAGTTTGTTTTCATCCGATTAAATATTCCGTAAACTATTTTATTGAAGACCATCCAAATTCTAAAGTCTTCATTTTTGCAAGCAAAATATCGTGATCAACTGAATCAAATACCTTGCTAAAATCGAGAAGGACAAGAATAGTTACGTTTCCCGCATAATTGAATTCCAAGCATCTTCTAAAACATTCAATAAGACTGTACTTCTTCCTGAACGGAAACCGGATTGACATTCATTAATGATATTTGTGTGATTGAGGTAGCCCTCCACTTGATTCGAACCACTTTTTGTAATATTTTCGACAGAGTGGGCAGAATACTAATTGGTCGATACTCATTTGGTTTCGAGGGATGCGATGTTTTGGGGAGAGGGTGCATCAAGTCCACACGACAGAGAAGCTATCACAGCAGAGTGACTAATTGATAATATCCGTAATAGGTGAAACAGAAATAACTACATAATTTTAACAGTTTAGCGTTTAATTTATCTGAGCCCGAGGCATTTGACTTTAAACTCATTATGATCTTCCATACCTCTACTTGAGTGACAGACGTAAAATAAAAATAATTTTCTGAGTATTTCTCAACGTTTTGTAAAGACCTTAACACATCTAGCTTTAAAGGTTCATTGATGCATGATGTTTGTCCTACGAAATACGTATTTAGAGTATCTAAAGATACGAGTATACAGATATCAAACTAAGTGGATGTCTTACCCAATCCAATACTTATAATATTTTTCCAGAGTGATTTATAATCATGGTTTGCACCTAATATATTATGATAATTTTTCATTTCTAATTTTTTGCGTAACAATATTTCTTAACTTGGTAATTGTGGAGCGTTAGCAACATTATCAAAGAATGGTAAATTAAAAGACGTTTGTATGTTGCTCATTGTTTTATTGTTAGATAGCTTTTCCGGCTGCATCGCAGTCATCGTCAGTAACGTACACTGATTATTGAGGAAAATTTTTGGCAAGTGCAAAAGACATGAGCAACATACAAACGTCTTTTAATTTATCATTTAATATTTCGTAAGCTTTTGTATAATTTTATGTCTTCTTCCTCTTTTGTTTTTCGGGACACTATAAACGCTGCATCTCTATCCTTCATTAACTGTTTGATTTCGAAAGTTAACCGCGGCGCTGGGGGACATGTTACACGGGTTTTTTTAATGGGTATGTGTTTGTCAATAAGGTTAATTAATTGGTCAGTAATAAGCTTTACTTTGTTGTCCAGAGACGCGTCGTTATAAATGTCTTGGCATGATATATTTAATCCATCATTGAGAAAGTTCCACTCGTCTAAATTCTTAAAATCACGATACTCTATTATTTTCGGTACATTGATTGCTTGTGATAAATTTTCTTTAGTGAGATCACAGTTAAAATCATCCAACTCGATTATAGAATCAAATTTAGCTGCACAAATTGAGAATAATGCAAGCTCATGAATATTACCACGCTTAGAGGGTTTGTATATAACCGCTAAAATGTATTTTTTTTGTTTTTAACAGTGATTTCAACAAAAAAGACACTCGAATTTTAGCGTAATGTCGTTTTTAGATGAAAATACAACGTTGCTTTTTAAATCGTCGTGGATAAATATTCCAACTCCACCACCTCCACACATATTTCTGTCAACTCGTAAAAGGCGATATCCGGGAACATTGACTAATCTTGAACTTAGAGAATTTTTGAGCCATGTTTCACTTACGAGCAATGCGTGGAGTTCAGTTAGACAGGATGCTAAGAACTTCAGAGTGATGACAGCAGGGATTGTGCAATGACATGCCCTAGAAATAGATTATGCGGAAAAGGATTACAAAGGGCATTGTCTTGCGAAACACCGGTTGCAACCGAGGTAGTTTCTTGGAAAAGGGTTTGGATACTAACGGTTGCACAGGTTGCACAGGTTGCACGCGGAAATGTTCTACCTAAATATTTCTAAAAATTCTTAAGGGGAGTACATGCGAGGAAACATTCAGATAGGATGTGATGTAGTATAATTGAGAATTAATTCAGTTCATACAAAGTTCTAAAAGCTATAATATGAAAATGAATGAATAATAATTTTCTTTAAATTTTGGAAAATAATATATGGAATAAATAAGAAACAAAAAGGTAAGAAATAAATGCTGAACGTTAATTATACGTCAATATAAGTTATATGAAAGATCTAAGTAGTAAAGTAGATGTGATAAAAAAATTTTCGTTAAATAACTATAGGGGGAAAATAAGACGGAAAAAGATAAAAAATAAAATAAAGAAATTTAACAAGGATTTGGTGAGAAGGAAAGTAGATCACTTCCGTAAGGGATGAGGGGGAAATGTTACAGATTAATAGATAAAAGGATTCAAAAAAGAATTATAGAAAAAAGGACTAATGCACAGAGAAAATAAAAATTTAACAAGAAAATACAAATAAGAAGAAGAAAAAAATATAAAAAAGGAATTTGAAATTTCTCTGGTTTGTTTAGAAGAGTACAAACGAGCGCACGGCTAATTACGTTTTGAGAGCTCAGCCATAGTTTGTGTAGGAACACAATTCCTACATATAACTAAAGGTACATACCTTTATACAAATAATACGTTGAAAGCTCCCCCATGTAACGAGCTACGAAATGTTACATGTTCGCCATACTGTTTACTGGTTCCCAAGGCGACACCATTCTTTACACAAGAGAGTCTCAAACTACGACGCCAAGGAACCTCCAACATAGTAACCAATAGAAGATTCCATGAAACAAAGATCGCCTTAATCGCGATTCCATGACGGCAGAGAGACGCCTCACACTACCTTCAGAGACGCTTCGAAACCCTGCAATACCCGAGAATGTTCGAGAACTGGACCTAGCCTGTTAGGAAATTTCTAGAGAATTTCAAGAAACGAACCGCGACACAGTGTTGGGTCGCCCCGACAGTCCGCTGTCTTTGTTTAAATTATACCTTCTAGCAACGATAAAATCAGTATCTCCCGAACTCTTGAACTGTTCACTTCGTGCTCTGAAGCTCCTCGCTAGACGCCGAGCCTTTGAAGAAATCCTATCTTCAAACTGGGTGATAATATTTCCACGAGCTCAAGAAATCTTCAAAGTCAAACTCTGCGATTACGCCAGACGCTGGAGAAATTCTATCTCCCAAGCTAAGTGATTGAAGTATTTCCACGACAGGAAATATTTCAAAATCCAATTCTGTGATTGAAGAAGTTTCGCACGACGCTATAAAAAACGCCTAACCTCAAATCGAGAGATCGAAATACTGTCCAACTCGGAAATATTGACTACTTCAAGAATCGACACAAGGCATACGACTTCGACTGGTGGTGTCGTCACGTCGAAGATCGATGTATTCCGTGGACTGCTACCACCATCGGCGCCCTCCGTCAACGAAGGAAATACTCCTTGTGGTCAACGCCGACTATACGTGAGAACGAAGTCCCCACGGAACTTTCAACGCTTTACCGTTTGTCGTCTTGTGCTCTTCCTTTGTTTATTTCAAGGCGGTTACATATTTACGCAATAAATCTTGATCTTTAAAACCTTCTTGGAATGTATTTATTTTGGAGAGGAGGAGACTTTATTGTGAATACAATAAAAAAATCTTTCCCGACATTTGGATTCGATGGTATGTCATTCCTTTCTTTAGTACAATGATGCCGTCCTCAGTCCATACATACGAGGTCCCATATCGCGTAATGGCCTCCTGAAGAACCTCCAGCTTACATCTCGTAAGATCTTCCAGAATCGTAACACCAGTCCCTTTTAAATAACGTTTTGCGCGAAACACTTCTCGGCGTTTCCTATAAGATACAAATTTTACGATCATCGGGCGAATTTTTCCCTGGATCTTTGGATCAACTCTGTGACTTCTGTCTATGCCACATAAATCAAGAGGTACACTTATCTGCTTAGCGACATTCATAGCCAAGATGTCCGTGTCCTCCATCTGCGACTCCACGACTCCTACGACGCGCAGCGAGTTGCAACGCGTATATATCTCGAGTTGGTCAGTCTACTCCTGAAGTTGGCGTTTCAGGTCAGTAATTTCTTTATTGGATTTAGCTAGATCTTTTTCTAGATCTGAAACTAAATTGATATTAAAATTAATCGTTTCCTCTAGTCGCTTACAGACTAGCTCCGTCACTAAGTTGGCTAACGTATTTAGCACTTCACCTGACTGTAAGACCTGTCACACTGCATTGGGAATCTTAGAAGAAACGTGAGATCCACTAACAGACTTGGCAGGTTTGGGAGGCATTATTAACTTATTTAATTCAGAAAAGCAAAACAGAAAGAAAGTCTGATTTAACAATTCGAACGCACTAAATATACTGCTATAGACAATTTAAAATGAAAAACAATTTATCTGACAAAAACAGTATTTACTGAATATTGTGTACTTATCTCATTACTGAAAGTAGATGATAACACTGCTTGCCCGTCAACTACCTGCTGAAGCAAACACCTGCAAATCCGGGAGCGCTCGAAGGAAGATGCTCACGTGACGACGGTCATGAGACAACTGGTATAGATATATGGATATCATAAAGGGAATTGGAGATATATGGATATCATAATGGGGATAACAAATTTGCTACGGGATAAAATAACGGACATTTGAGGGAAAAATTTGGAAATATTAATTTTTGAGAGGAGATTACGAATATCAAAAAATGAGGAGGGAATCAATAATTGATATCGCTTTAAGAACGCAATGTACAAAAATACCTGTGTATAATTGGTAAGCTTGCAGAAAAGTAGATAGTGACTACTACACAATAACTAGTATAGACCTTAATACAAAAGTTTCAGAAAGCATTTACTACATATACTGGAAGAAACTAATTAAGGACTAAATAAATACCTTTGAAATAAACAACACATATCTTGCCGAACCAATAGATGACAGAGTGGATGAATTACAGCTAAAAATGCTTCGAATATCAAACGAATATGACAGAAGGAGAGGAGATGGACACTTCTTGGGGAAAAGTTGGTGGTATAAAAATTTAACATAATTGAAAAAAAAAGAAAAATAAGTTACGTATCACCGTAGCAAAAGAGGAACAATTTTGAGAGCAAGGTTACCGAGATAGGTTAAAGATACGAAGATATAGAAAAGTCCTGGTTTTCAAACAAAATGGTAAATGTTTTCAAAGAAAGCGTACAAAAGAACACATATAATACTTACCTAAAATTTGGCTACTTCCCAAAATGTTGGAAGATTGGTAATGTGCGACTATTTTTAAAAGATGTCAATAAAGATTAGACCGAGTGCAAGTCATACAGTCCAATTTGTCTTCAGGCAACATGTAAATAAATAAATAAATTTATTGTCAAAAAACAGTACAAACTGCGCNTACTCTCCGGAAGCAAGCAAGGGACCATCCCATCAATTCCGATCAAGGGCCCTAAGGCAGAGGCGGATTCAAAAAATTCAGCAAAAATTCCTAAATAAGATAAAAAGTTCGCTGCGAGTTATAGTACTAATAAAATGTCAATATGTTTGTAAATTTTAGCAAAAAATTACATGTAAGTTATTATCGAACTACAGATTATTCTGAGTATAGTGCTTAAAAA
>NNCF01126913.1:1591-46662 GCA_002313205.1 Laupala kohalensis | reverse complement strand
CCCTTGCTATGAAAAGGGTCTTTAAACTGTTTAACATGGGAATTACATGGGGGGAATTTCCTTGAAAATTCGAGGAAAGGCAGTTAATTTTGTACTGACTCAATGAGTCGTACCTCAACTTTGCAAAATGCCACTTTATTCATTCTGTATAAAACTTAAACAAAACGGCAGCCTCGTCTGAGGTAATGTTATTTTGTAGGCATTATACTTCGTTGATATATGTTTCACGAAGTAGCTGGCTGCTCACAACAGTCAGCATCAATATTGTAATTTCTCCTTTTCAATGTAATTCTGCATTCGTAGTCTTTAAGTACTATATGTGTTAAAGTATTACTTGTCTGTAATAAATGTGATTTGTGTTTCTCATGAAAGTGATATCGTAAAGAACTTACAACTCATTTATCTCCCCAAGCTAGTTGAGACATTACTAGCGCCCCCAATATATTTTCTGTGTTGTTCGACATTTGGTTATCTGTTGATAACATAAGTAGTATAATTTTAGTAGCATTCTTGTAGTTTTGTGATTGCATTTTATTAGCTTTGTAGTGGCATTTTAGTAGCATCATAGTATATTTTGGTAGCATTGTAGTTGGATTGTCGTAGCTTTTTTTAGCATTATATTAGATTTTTAAGAACTTTGAAGTAGCTTTGTAGTAGCAATGTAGTAGCAGTATTGAAGCATAGTAGTAGCTTAGTAGTTATTTTGTAGTAGCATTATAGTAGCATTGTTGTAGCTCTATAGTAGCTGTAGTAGCATATTAGTAGCTTTTTTGTAAATTTGTAGTAGCATTTTAGTAGCATTGTAATAGCATTGTAATAACATAGTAGTAGCTATGTAGTAGATTTGTAGAAGCATTGCAGTAGCTTTGTAGTAGTATTTTAGTAGCTTTTTTAGAAGAAGCTTTGTATTATTTGCTTTGTAGTAGCAGCATTGTAGCAGAAGCATTGTTGAAGAAGTATTGTTGTAGCAGCATTGTAGTAGTAGCATTGTAGTAGCAGTATTTTTGTAGCAGCTTTGTAGTAGCTTTGTAGTAGCTCTTGCAGTAACAATGTAGTGCCATTTTAAAATCATTGTAGTAGCTATGTAGTATCATTTTAATACTTTTGTAAAAGCTTTGTAGCATTATTGTAGAAGCTTTTTAGCGGCATTGTTGAAGCAGCATTATAGTTGCTTTGTAGTAACATTGTTGTAGCATTGTAGTAGCTTTGTAGTAGAAGCATAGAAGTAGATTTGTAGTAGCACTGTATTAGCATTTTAGTAGCTTTGTAGTAGGGTTGTTGTAGCATTGTAGTAGCATTGTAGTAGTTTTGTAGATGCTTTCTAGTAGCAAATTAGTAGCATTGTATAGCTTTGTAGTCCATTGTAGTAGCATTGTTATAGCATTGTAATATCAGTGTAGTGCCATTGCAGTAGAAGCTTTGTAGTAGTGGCAATGTAGTAGGAGCATAGTAGTAGTAGCTTTGTAGTAGATCATTGTAGTAGTAGCTTTGTAGTAGTAGCATCGGAGTATTAGCTTTTTAGTTGTAGCATTGTAGTATTAACTATGTAGTAGTAGCTTTGTAGTTGTAGCTTAGTAGTAGCAGAATTGTAGTAGAAGAATTGTTGCAGCAGCATAGAAGTAGAAGCTTTGTAGGATCTTAGTAGTAGCTATGTAGTAGTATTGTAGTAGCATTGTTGTAGCATTGTTGTAGAATTGTAGACGTTTTGTAGTAGCTTTGTACTAGCAGTGTAGAAGAATTAATGTAGCATTGTAGTATCTTAGTAGTAGCTTTGTAGTAGCATTATAATAACTATTGTAATAACTTTGTAGTAGCAGTATTAAAGTAGATTACTAGTAGCATTGTAGTAGCTTTGTTGTAGCTTTGTAGTAGGTTTTTAGTGCATTGTAGTAGCTTTGAAGTAGCATTATAGTAGAATTGTAGTTGCTCTGTAGTAACATTGGAGTGTGCAATGTAATGGCATTATTGTAGCATTGTAGAACCTTTGTATTTTTTTGTAGTAGCATTTAAGTATCATTGTAGTAGCACTATAGTAGCTGTAGTATCATATAAAAAGTTTTTATGTAGCTTTGTAGTAGCATTCTAGTACCGTTGTAGTAGTTCCGTAGTAGCATTAAAGAAGCATTGCAGTAGATTTTTAGTAGCTTTGTAATAGTTATGTAGTACCATTTTAATAGCATTGTAGTAGTTTTGTACTAGCATTTAATCAGCATTTAGTAGTTTTTTGGTAGCTATATAGTAGCATTGTACTAACATTGTTTTAGCTTTGTAGTAAATTTTTAGAAGCTTTGTAGAAGCATTGAAGTAACTTTGTAGTATTTATGTAGTAGCTTTGTAGTACATTTGTTGAAGCTTTGTAATAGCGTTATAGTAGTAGCTTTGTAATAGTAGCTTTGTAGGGGCAGCATTGTAGCATTAGCATTGTTGTAGCAGCTTTGAATTAGTAGCATTGTTGTTGCAGCATTGTTGTTGCGGCATTGTAGTAGCATTGTAGTAGCTTTGTAGTTGCAATGTACTACCATGTAAAATCATTGTAGTATCTTCGTAGTAGCTTTGTAGTGGCATTGTAGAACCTTGTAGAAGCTTTGTTGCGGCATTGTAGTAACAGTATTATAGTAGATTAGTAGTAGCATTGTAGTGGCTATAAAATAGCTTTGTAGTAGCAATGTAGTAGAATTGTTAAAGCATTGTAGTAGCAGCATTGTAGTATATTTATAGTAGCATAGTCGTAGCATTGTGGTAGCTTTGTAGTAGCGTTTTAGTAGCATTGTAGTAGCATTGTAGTGGCTTTGTATTAGCTATGTAGTAGCAATGTAGTAGCTTTTTATTAGCAATGTAGTAGCAGAATTGTAGTAGATTTGTAGTACCATATTAGTAGCATTGTAGTAGTTTTGTATTAGTGTTGTCATAGCATAGTAGTAGCATAGTAGTAGCATTGTAATAGCTTTGTAGTAGCATTGTATTAGCTTTGTGGTAGATTTTTAGTAGGTTTGTAATGGCTTTGTAGTACCTTAGGAGTAGATTTGTAGTAGAAATGTATAAGCATTTTAAAAGCTCTGTAGAAGCATTGTAGTTGATTTTTGTTAGCAATGTATTGGCATTATTGTAGCATTGTAGTAGTTTTGTAGTAGAGTTGTAGTAGCATTGTAGTTGCATTGTAGTAGCTTTGTACTAGCAATGTAGTATCAATGTAATAGCTTTGTAGTAGAAAAATATTAACATTGTAGTTGCGTCGTAGTTGCCTTGTAGTAGTAGTGTAGTTGCTTTGCAGTAACATTGTATTGGCATTGTAGTACCTTTGTAGCGGCATTGTAGTAGCTTTGTAGTAATAGTATAGTTACTTTGTAGTAGCATTGTATTGGCTTTGTAGTATCTTGGTACTTGCTTTAAAGCAGCATTGTAGTACCTTCGTAGCGGCATTGTAGTAGCATTGTAGTAATATTGTAGTAGCTTTGTAGTAGCGTTGTAGTAGCATTGTACTAACATTGTAGTAGCTCTGTAGTCGCTTTGTAGTAGCATTGTAGTAGCTTTTTATTAGCATTGTACTAAACTTGTAGTAACTTTGTAATGGCATTGTACTGGCTTTGTAATAGCATTGTTGTAGCATTTTAGTTGCTTTTTAGTAGCTTTGTAGTAGCTTTGTAATGCATTGTTGCTAGCTTTGTAGTAGCAATGTAGTGGCATTTTATTAGCATTGTAGTAATTTATTAGTAACATTGTAGTAGCATTATGGTAGTATTGTAATAGCTATGTATTAACGTATTAGTAGAATTGTAGTAGCTTTGTACTAGCAATGTAGTAGCATAGTAGTAGCTTCGTAGTAGTTTTGGAGCATTTTAGTAGCATTGTATTAGCATTGTAGTAGCATTGTAGTAGCTTTGTAGAAGCACTGCAGAATATTTTCAGTCGCTATGTAATAGTTTTGTACTGGCATTATGGAAGCATTGTAGTAGTTTAGTAGTAGTATTTTAGTAGCATTGTAGTAGTAATGTAGAAACATTGTAGTAGCCTTGTAATAGCTTTTTAGTAGCGTTGTAAAAGCATTGTAGTAGCTTTGTAGTATTATTTCTGTAGTTATGTAGTAGATTTGTAGAAGCTTTGTATTGGCATTGTATTAGCATTGTAGTAGCTTTGTAGAAGCACTGCAGAATATTTTCAGTAGCTATGTAATAGTTTTGTACTGGCATTATAGAAGCATTGTAGTAGTTTAGTAGTAGTATTTTAGTAGCATTGTAGTAGTAATGTAGAAGCATTGTAGTAACATTGTAGTAGCCTTGTAATAGCTTTTTAGTAGCGTTGTAAAAGCATTGTAGTAGCTTTGTAGTATTATTTCTGTAGTTATGTAGTAGATTTGTAGAAGGTTTGTATTGGCATTGTAGTACTTTTGTAGCAGCTTTGTAGTAGCAAAGTAGTGGCATTTTAGTAGATTTGAAGTAGTTTTGTAGTAGCATTGTAGTAGTTTTGTAGTAGCATTGTTTTGGCATTTTAGTAGCATTGTAGTACTTTTGTAATAGCATTTTCTAGGAGCATTGTAGTAGCTATGCAGTAGCACTGTAATAGCATTGAAATGTATATGTAGTAACTTTGTAGTAGCAATGTATTAGCATTTTAGTAGAATTGTAGTAGCTTTGTAGTAGCTTTCTAATAGCATTATAGTAGCATTGTAGTAGCATTAAAGTAGTTTTGTGGTAGCTTCATAGTAGCTTTGTAGTAGTAGTGTAGTACCTATGTAGTAGCATTGTAGTGGCGTTGTAGTACCTTCGAAGTAGCTTTGTAGCTGCCTTGCAGTAGATTTGTAGCGGCATTGTAGTAGCAGAATTGTAGTAGATTTCGAGTAGCATTGTAGTAGCATTGTTTTACCTTTGTAGTAGTTTTGTAGAAACAATGTATTGGAGTCGAAGAAAATTCTAGTAGCATTGAAGTAGCATTAAAGTAGCATTGTAGTAGCTTTGTAGTAGCTTTGAGGTAGAATTGTAGTATCTTTGTAAGAGCTTTGTAGTAGATTTGTAATATCAATTTAGTAGCATTGTAGTTACATTGTAGTATTAGCAACGTTGTAGCATTGTAGTAATAGCTTGTTGGTTTTATTGTAGTAGCCTTGAATTTGTAGCATTGTAGTAGCTTTGTTGTAGTAGCATTGTAATAGCATTTTTGTAGAAGCTATTTAGTACTGGCATTGTAGTAGGAGCATTGTAGTAGTAGTTTTGTAGTTGTAGCATTGTAGTACTAGCATTGTAGTAGTAGTTTTGTATTTGTAGCTTTGTAGTAGTACTTTTGTTGTAGTAGCTTTGTAGTAGCAGTATTGCAGTAGATTTTTAGTAACATTGTAGAAGCTTTGCTGTAGCTTTGTAGTAGCAATGTAGTACATTGTAGTAGCATTGAAGTAGCATTAAAGTAGAATTGTAGTAGCTTTGTAGCAACTTTGTGGTAGCATTGTAGTAGCTTTGTAAGAGCTTTATAGTAGCACTGTAAAGCAATATAGTAGCATTGTAATGGCAATGTACTTTTAGCAATGTTGTAGCATTGTAGTAATAGCTTTTTGGTTGGTTCGTTGTAGTTTTGTAGTAGTAGCATTGTAGTAGTAAAATTGTAGTGGTAGCATTGCAGTAGCTTTGTAGAAGAAGCATTGTTGTAGTAGTTTTGTAGTAGTAGCTTTGTAGTAGTAACATTGTGGTAGTAGCTTTGTATTAGTAGCTTTGTATTAGTAGCTTTGAAGTGGTAACTTTGTAGTAATAGCTATGTTGTAGCATCATTGTTGTATCAGCATTGTTATAGCTTTTTAGTAGCATTGTTGTGGCTTTGTAGTAGAATTATAGTAGCTTTGTAGTTGCATTGTAGTAGCATTGTATTAGTTTTTAATGGCTTTGTAGTAGCTTTGTAGAAGCATTGAAGTGGCATTTTAGTAGTATTGTAAAAATAATTTAATACGATTGTAGCAGCATTGTAGCAGCATTGTAGTAGAATTGTAGTACCTTTGTACCAGCTTTGCAAGAGCTTTGTAGTAGCATTGTGGTAGTAGCTTTGTAGTACTGGCTTTGTAGTAGGAGCATAGTAAATGTACCTCGGTATTATTAGCATTTTAGTACTAGCATTTAATTTGTAGTAGTTTTGTAGTACTAGCTTTGTTGTAGTAGCTTTGTTGAAGTAGCTTTGTAGAAGTAGCTATGTAGTACTACCCTTGTATTAGTAACATTGTAGTAGCAGCATCGAAGTAGCAACATTGTTGTAGTAGCAACATTGTTGTAGTAGCATTGTAGTAGCAGCATTGTAGTTACAGCATTGTAGTAGTAGCAGCTTTGTAGTAGCATTATAGTAGCGTTGTAGTAGCATTGTAGAAGCATTGTAGTAGCTTTGTTGTAGATTTGTAGTAGCTTTGTAGTAGCACTGTAGTAGCATTGTATAACTGTGTAGTAGCATTGCAGTAGCATTTTAGTAGCATTAAAATACCTGAAGTATCTTTGCAGTAGCATTGTAGAAGCATTATAGTAACTTTGTAGTAGCATTTAAGTAACATTGTAGTAACATTGTAGTAGCATTGTAGTAGCTTTTTAAGTGCTTTGTAGTAGCATTGTAGTAGCAATGTACTAGCATTGTATTAGCATTGTAGTAGCTTGGTTGTAGTATTGTATTAGCTTTGGTGCAGCATTGTAGTAGCTTTGGAGCAGAATTGTAGTTTTTTTACTTTAATAACAGCATTGTAGTAGCAGCTTTGTAGTAGCATGGTTAGCATTGTAGTAGCATTGTAATAGCAATGTAGTAGCTGTGTAGTGGCATTGTAGTATTAGCAATGTTGTAACATTGTACTAATAGCTTTTTGGTTCCTTTGTACTAGCTTTGTAGTAGTAGCATTGCAGTAGCTTTTTAGTAGAAGCTTTGTAGTAGTAGCATTGTACTTGTCGCTTTGTAGTAATATCTTTGTAGTAGTAGCTTTTTAGAAGTAGCTTTGTAGTATTATAACTTTGTAGTATTATAGCTTTGTAGCAACATTGTAGTAGCTTTGTCGCTGCATTGTAGAAGCAGCATTATAGTAGTTTTTACTAGCATTGTAGTTCTTTGTAGTAGATTTGTCGTAGCATTAAAGTAACATTGATGTAGCTTTGTATTAGCTTTGTGGTAACATTGTAGTAGCTTTGTAAAAGCTTAGTAGTAGCTTTGTAGTAGTTTTGCAGAAGTAGCATTGAAGTAGCGTTGTAATAGTTTATTTGTAGTAGTAGCATGGTAGAAGCAGCATTGTAGCAGAAGCNTGTATTAGCTTTGTGGTAACATTGTAGTAGCTTTGTAAAAGCTTAGTAGTAGCTTTGTAGTAGTTTTGCAGAAGTAGCATTGAAGTAGTGTTGTAATAGTTTATTTGTAGTAGTAGCATGGTAGAAGCAGCATTGTAGCAGAAGCTTTTTTAGTTGCAGCATTGAAGTAGCTTTGTAGTAGCATTTTAAAATCATTGTAGTAGCATTGCAGTTGCATTATAGTACAATTGTAAGAGCTTTGTAGCAACAATAGAGTAGTTTTGTAGAGGCATTGTGGAAGCAGCATTATTATAGGTTTGAAATAGCATTGTAGTAGCAATAAAGTAGCATTGTAGAATAATTGTAGAAGCTTTGTAGTAGTTTTATAGTAGCAATATAGTAGCATTGTAGTAGCACTATTGTAGCTGTATTAGCATTGTAGCAGCTGTGTAGTAGCTTTGTAGTAGCTTTATATTAGCATTCTAGTGGTTTTGTAGTAGCATTGTAGTAACATTGAGTGGCATTGTATTAGCTTTGTAATAGCAGCATTGTAGTAAATGTGTAGTACCATTGTAATAGCTATGTAGTAGCATTGTAGTAGCTTTATAGTAGATTTTAAATAGCTTCTTAATGGCATTGTAGTATTATTGTAGTAGTTTTGTTGTAGCAATGTAGCGGCGTTTAAGTAGCTTTTTAGTAGCAATGTATAGCATTAAAGTAGCATTGTAGTAGTTTTGTAGTAGTTTTATAGTAGAATACTAGTAGCATTGTAGTAGCTATGTAGTATCTTTTTAGTAGGTTTGTAGTGCATTGTAGTAGCTCTGTAGTAGCATTGTAGTAGCATTGTAGCATCATTGTAGTAACTTTGTAGTAGCTTTGTAGTAGCTTTGTAGTAGCTTTGTAGTCGATTTGTAGAAGCATTGCAGAAGATTTTTAGTAGCTTTCTATTAGTTATGTAGTGGCATTTCAGTAGCATTGTTGTGGTTTTGTAGTATAATTTTAGCAGTATTGTTGTAGCTTTTAAGTAGCTAGGTAGTAGCATTGTAGTAACATTGTAGTATCTTTGTAGTAGCTTTATAGTAGCATTGTAGTAGCGTTGTAGAAACATTGTAATAGGTTTGTAGTATTATTGCAGTAGCTTTGTAGTAGATTTGTAGAAGTTTTGTAATAGAATTGTTGTACTTCAGTAGTAGCTTTGAAGTAGTACCTTATTAGTAGTAGCTTTATAGTAGTAGCAGTGTAGTTGTAGCTTTGTCGTACTGTCTTAGTAGTAGAAGCTTTGTAGTAGTAGCTTTGTAGTAGCATCATTGTAGTAGCAGCATTGTTGTCGCAGCATTGTAGTAGCTTTGTTGTATCATTCAAGTAGCATTGTAGCAACATTGTAGATGCTTTGAAGTAGATTTGTAGTAGTTTTGAAATGGAGTAGTAGTATCTTTGTACTAGGTTAGTAATAGCAAAATAGTGGCATTGTAGTAGATTTGTAATAGAGTTGTAGTAGCATTGTAGTAGCTATGTAGTAGCATTGTAAAGGCATTTTAGTACCATTGTTNGGAGTAGTAGTATCTTTGTACTAGGTTAGTAATAGCAAAATAGTGGCATTGTAGTAGATTTGTAATAGAGTTGTAGTAGCATTGTAGTTGCATTGTAGTAGCTATGTAGTAGCATTGTAAAGGCATTTTAGTACCATTGTTGTATTTTTGATATAGCATTGTAGTAGCATTATAGTAGCATTGTAGGAGCATTGTTGTAGCTAAGTAGTAGCTTTGTAGTAGCATTGTATTGGCATTGTCTAAGCTTTGTACTTGATTTGAAGTAGCTTTGTAATGGCATTGTAGTACCTTTGTAGTAACGTTTTAGTAGCCAAAGTAGTGGCATTTTGGTAGTTTTGAAGTAGTTCTGTAGTAGCTTTGAAGTAGAATTGTAGAACAATTTAATACCATTTTATTAATTTTGTAGTAGCATTGTAGTAGCATTGTAATAGCTTTGTAGTAGCAATGTATAGCAGCATTGTAGTAGATTTGTAGTAGTATTGTATTAGCATTGTAGTAGCATTGTAGTATTTTCGTTGTAGCGTTGCAGTAGCATTGTAGTATTTTCGTTGTAGCGTTGCAGTAGCATTGTAGTAGAATTGTAGTAGCTTAGTAGTATCTTTGTAGTAGCATTGTAGTGACATTGTATTAGCTTTGTGGTAGATTTGTAGTAGCTTTATAATGGCTTTGTAGTACTTTTGTAGTAGCTTTGTAGTAGCATTTGAAGTATTGGCATTTTAGCGCCTTGTAGTAGCGATGTAGTAGCATTGTTGTAGCTTTGTAGTATCTTTGTAGCAACATTTTAGTAGCTTTGGACAGATTTATAGAAGCTGCATTGAAAAACCTTTGTTGTAGCTTTGCTGTAGAATTGTAGTAGCTTTGTAGTAGCTTTGTAGTAGCTTTGAAGTAGCAATGTAGTAGCATTATAGTTACATTGTAGTATCATTGTAGTAGCTTTGATATAGCTTTGTAGTAGCCTTGTAGTAGCAATAAAGTAGCATTATAGTAGCTTTGTAGTAGCTTTGTAGTAGCTTTGTAGTAGCTTTGTAGTAGCATTGTAGTAGCTTTGTAGTAGCTTTGTAGAAGCTTTGCAGAAGATTTTCAGTAGCTTTGTAAAAGTTTTTTTTGCAGTGGCATTTTAGTAGCTTTGTAGTAGATTTGTAGTGGCATTTTAGCAACTATGTAGTAGCTTTGTAGTAGCTATGTAGTAGCATTGTATTAACATAGTAGTAGCTTTGTAGTAGCTTTTTACTAGTTTTGTAGTAGCTTCTTGGAAGCATTGTAGTAATTTTGTAGTACTATTGTAGTAGCTTTGTAGTAGTTTTATAGAAGCTTTGTGATAGCATTGTAGTACCATTGTAGTAGCTTTGTAGTAGCTTTTTTAGCAACTTTGTAGAAGCTTTGTAGTGGCATTGTAGAAGCAGCATTATAGTAGCTTTGTAGTAGCATTGTAGTGGCTTTGTAATAGCTTTGTATTAGCAATATAGTAGCGTTGTAGTAGCAATGTAGTAGCATTATAGTAGCTGTAGTAGCATATTAGTATTTTTGTAGCTTTGTAGTAGCAATTTTTTAGCCTTGTATTAGCATTGTAAAAGCATTATTGTAGCTTTGTTGTGGCTTTGTAGAAGCATTGCAGAAGATTTTCAGTAGCTTTATAATAGTTTTGTAGTGGCATTTTAGTAGTTTTGTAGTATAATTTTACCAGCATTGTAGTAGCTTTGTAGTAGCTTAGTAGTAGAAGCATTAAAGTAGCTTTGTAGCCTTATTGTAGTTGCTTTGTAGTAGATTTTGAAAAGCTTTGTAATAGCATTGTAATACCTTTGTAGTAGCTTTGTAGTAGTAACTTTGTAGTAGTAGCTTTGTAATAGTAGCAGTGTAGATGTAGCATTGTAGTAGTATCTTAGTAGTAGTAGCTTTGTATTAGTAGATGTGTAGTAGCGTCATTGTAGTAGAAGCATTGTTGTAGCAGCATTTTAGTAGCAGTATTGTAGTAGCAGCATTGTTGTAGCAGCATGGTAGTAGCTATGTAGTAGCATTGTAGTAGCTTTGTAATAGTTTTTAGTAGCTTTGTAGTAGCATTGTAGTAGTATTGTAGTTGCATTGTAGTAGCAATGTAGTAGCATTGTTGTAGCATTGTAGTATCTTTGTAGTAGCTTTGTATAGCAGTATATAGATATAGTTCGTTGTTTCATAGAAGTTCTATTGATGTACAATATAACATATTAAAAATATTGTGCAATGTTATGGGGCACCTTGTGATCTCACGAAATCAAAATGCGTTATTTTGACTTTTTTCCCTTAGTGATGAAGCTGCGCGCAAGTTTCACCTATATTGAAGTAGACATTACGCAAAGGGGATGTACGTGTTTTAACAATACGTTTACACATTCCCAATGTCGATATGTTGCTTTAAGTAAATGAATCCTCTGCCACTTTTGTGGCTGATGATTCACGTCCAGAAATTTTTTCGGTCTGTTTCCGAGGTTACGCTTCTAAAATCTTTTCCACCGCGTGTCAATTACAATCTGACGCTATCTTGATCTCTTTGCTTCATTCCATTTTGTTTCGTATCCCGTGCTTTAAAAGATGGTGTTAATTATACCATTCAGGCATTACAATTTCTGTTTACTTCTCCTGTGACAATTTTCCTCAAAAATTGTATACAATTTCGTTCGAAAGCGATGGCGAACCTTTCCTTGTTGTTACTTATGCTTGCGAGGAATAGTAGGCAAAAATTGAGGAGTTGTCGGTAGTAGAAAAGTTGTAATAATACTATCAAAAGAAATTAATGAAATTAATATTATCGAAGTATTTTATATAACTTTATCAGAAAATTGGAAATGAGTGTCCAATGTACTTGGTCACTTGATACAAATCCCTACTGATCAGTTCCTTTCATTGTGGCTAAATGCTACTGAATATTCAATCAGTTAATTCAGCGCAGTCCACATAGCGACCCGCGAAACTTTTTTTACGCCCTGCGAGTTACAGAACGTTTAAATCAAATTTTTCCTAAATCTTTGAGAGGCAGAATTTTGTGTTTTAAATACATGCTGCCAGAATTAAAATTTCACTTGGCTTGTACGGCGGGAGAAAATTGGGTTCATAATTTCCTCGTATATGTAAACAATGACTAGGGAACAAGCTAAAAACAAATTACGTACAGAATTATGCACTTATTCTAATTTTATATATATATTATATTTCAAACTTTGTGACAGCACTTTCTATGAGTTTCACTGTGTTTCATTGATTTCACACCATTTCACTGTTTCACGAATGGGGTCGTTTTCGTAGTAATAAGGTTGAATGAGTCGATAAGATTCTTGAATCGATTAATTGGTGAATATGCAGAGTCGGATGTACTCAGGAAATGGATGTTGAAACCACCACATATAACAACAGATTTAGTCGATTTATGTATGATATATTTTAAAACAATTGCGAAGTTCCGAAAAAATATGTCAAGATTGAGGAGGTCTATAAATACACAAAACAACAATACCGGTGTCGGTCAGATTAATGTTGCCAGGTGATGTTTTAGGGAGATATTTACCAGGTTAATTCGTGGTTTATTTGTTGAACGTTGAAACGTGGAGGCAGACTAGAGAGTACAATGTGTGCTGAGAGACCGTTTTTAGTTTTTGCACATGTTCAGAGTCGTTGAAATGTCCTCCCAAATTAATATCGTTCTGCCCACTTGTGATGATCACTTTGTCCTGCTCTGTGAGTGTCTTAGTGTGTGTGTTCAGTTCTCGAATAACTTCAGCCAAACGAGCGTTTTGCTTAAAGAAACCGGAGACTGAGAACTGATTGGGAAGCAATCTACGCAAAACAGAGGACATGTGGCGATCGTGCGAATCAGCTAATATGAGCACGTTTGATTTCTGCGTGGATGTGTTGGCTTCATCTCTGTGTAGCACTACTTTAAATGGATTTGGGCGGTTGTGCTTGCCAGTGCGTGGTTTGTGTAGATTAAGTGCTGGACGGGAAGGGATGAAATAAGTAGGAGGATTAAGTAGGGGAGGAAACTGGGACATGTCATCTATCACACTAAACCTATTCTGAGTGAAGAGTTGGGCTAGTGCATGTGTCGTTGGTCTAACCGGGTGGTAGGTGTTAGAAGGACGGCGAGGATTCCTGACTCTAGTCCAACCGCTGTTCGTGTTCTAATTGACCATTTTCCAGCGTACTGATCCGTGTTTCAATGTAATGTACCAATTCATAGTACGCCTTGTGAAGGTCAGCTTTGAATGCGTTGAGGAATGCGATTGTGTCTATTGTTGTGAGTTGGTTAGCAACTTAACGTCATAAGCAAAACGAAAACTGACAACTAGCACAGAATGAAGGATATTAGTATTATACTAAATTTATTGCTACGGAAGTTACAAATGAGATATTAAATAAATAAATAAACCTACCACTAAAATGACTGAAATAGTTTTTTAGGACGAGAACTGGAGGTTATTTAATTCGACAATAACTACTCTATTTTATGTTAAATGATACATAATACTCTATATTATGTAAATAAATACGAAAAATTCAAGAAAAACTAATTGTAAAATGCACCCTAATGTTTACTCTTGATGCGCCAATAAACTAAATGATTTCGTTTGTACTTACGTAAACTTTATCACACCTTTGAGAAGCACTTGAATGAAAACAGCATGAAGTATGTTAGGTTCGTTAGTCTTGGTAAACCTTAGGAAACGTTTTTAATGTTTTTTTCCACTTAACACACACAAAACAAACAAACTTTTACACTACAATAAAGGTAGGAACTAAATACAACAACTTAATCACAATAACTCGAGAAATATAAAATAATTAGGAAGATTAAAGTGGAAAATACGGAGAGCTCATGTGCAACCATAGCTAACGCCAAGATCAGGCTAGTCAATTTCAATTATCATTGTAATAGTTGAAACAAAAGATTTTATTTATTTCATTATAGTTTTTAGCGCACAAATCTCTGCATGAATCTCTCCGAATGAAAATTTCCGGACGCAAGCGCTTGGATTCATTTCGATCGTCGGGAATCCTTTCCATCCACAGATTATAGAACCTAATACAATCTGTGTTTCCATCAGGAATGTAATCGGACGTGAGTGGCATCCGCATCTATTGTAAAAATCATCTACTTTGCTTCGAGAAGTTCAACTTAAGAAAAAAACGTGAACGGAAATGTTCGGTGTTCATTAGTTTATTTTGTATAAGTCGCAGTAAATTACTTTATTGTCTTCAATGTGGTCTTACGCAGTTTGTAACAGCTCACTTGAATTAATTGACTTTAATTATCGTAAATTATTTATATTCTTTTTATCTGTCTAACTGACTTGATGTTGGTATAGAACCTGTACTCAATGTAGTCAACGCTTTTACTTCGTCATCGTCCATAAGAGTAATGATAAGGGTGCCTCGCGTTTTGTTGGCAAGATACTTGAAATTGAATTCATTACCAACTTTGGACGACAATCAATCCACTTTCTCTTGTGGCGCTGGCACTGTTCTGTTCTTTCTGCATCGAGCGTGTGGAACAAATACTTAATGCATTTGTTTGTTGTGTTATTAACTTGTATTTCTTTACAGCAAATAGTCTCTTTTGTGCCTACTATTAATATTTATTTGGATATTACTTAAATTCTTTGTGACCACGCATTTCCTGAAATTTTCCTACTGCGCTTTCCTCGAAATTTTCGCGAGTTTCAAGGGTTTGTTTCGTAGAGGGTGGCAATTTGTTTAAGATAGTCATATTGAATAATTTTAGGCAAAGTATCGTGACTTTGAGTTTACTAGCATGACTTCGGACGTGTTCGGTTGTCCGATTCGGAATTCTCATTCCTATTCCAAATTCGTAAACCGAACATGTGTGGCAAATACAAGTACTCTGATTCGTTCCGAACGTCGGGAATCTTTTCCGTCAGGAATCTCCTCAAGCCTTTCAGTCAAACCCATCTGTTAACATGGCTTCGGACGCAATCGGGTTGTCTGACTCGGAATCCTCATTCTTATTCGTGATCCGGAAACCGGACGTGTGTGGCCGGTCTTAGGCCATTTACGACGAACGACCAAAATGAACGATCGGGGTGAACGACTCACTGAAATAACTCATTTCTCTTGATTAGTTCGTTCACGAACATCACATGGTGATAATCGGTATACACATCGAGGAAAATTCGCGAAAGATATGTGCTTGACTGTATTTTCCGTTCTCTGATTCATTTCTGCGTTTTCTGATAAATAGTGTTTTTTTTCGCGGAGTTTCTTTTCTTGAACCTGTTGATGTGGAACACATCTTATTTAGTAGGCTTACTATCTAGTTTGTACTGTGGGATACTGAAGCATTATGAAAATGTTTGGTTCATGTATTGATAAAGTTAACTATGCAGAACTTCTTCACCGTACTTATAATTTTGTGAGACTTTGTATTTCAATGGTTCCTATTGTTAACTAGATGTATATGGAGAGTTGTTAATTCCATCCAATTTTTTTGTGTGTAGGCACTGGAGAAAAATACAGGAACTCAAAAACACTGGAAAAAACTTCAAGACGATTACTGTAATCTTGAAACTGTTTTGAAAGAACTTCCGCAAGAGCTCACAAAAGATGTTATGGTTCATGTGGCTCCAAAGGCTCTAATGCGAGGAAAAATTGTTCATACTAATGAAATTCTAGTTTGCCTTGGTGAGGGTTATTTTGTGACAAGAAGTTCACCCCAAGCAGTGGAGATTTGCAAGAGGAGAGAGAAGAGTAGGTGTGCTTAATAATCAGTAGTGTATCTTATGCATTAACTATATGGAGCTGACAGTGTTAGGAAATCAGTGTTCATAGGTCTTTATTGTAAATTCAAGCTAGGAGAAGACCATTCACTTATTTTTTATCTCTTCATTGTATTAATCAATAGGTACGCAGCATATTGTGTAGTAGGTAGAGCACACTCCTTCTACTTCTAGTGATGCTGGTTCATAACTCAGTTGATCCATTTTCAGTGATTGTCAAGGTGGGTCTGCTGCATGTTTTTTCAGAGTACTTCCATTTCCCCTGCTTTTCATTCCATTAAAATGATTCATCATCCACCCATCTCATTCACTAATCTCTTTATAGTAGCCTACTTGGTGTCTGTAAACCATTGATAGATCACGCAGGGGGAAAGTGTGATGGAACTATTTCTTATTGCAGTCTCTGCATCAACATGCTAAAGCAATAGGTTGATATGAACCAATACTATATTTGTGTGTATTATGAAATTTAATTTTTGTTACTAAATTTTCTTATTTCTATTGGTTAAATCTTCCAAGATAATTGTTACACAGTATATTATTGAGCTGAAGGAAGAATCAGTTGGTTCAGTTACTTTAGTCATTTCACTTTTCAGGAGAAAACATGAGTAAAATAAAAGTGTTAATGATTAAATTCTATTTTATGTTTGTATTGTCATTGATTCTAATTGCGTGATTGCTTAGAAAAACGTGAGATCATTTTCTTATTGTGTGAAAATAAAAATTGAACAGTGAGTAACTGCATGATTTTGCATTATTGGACATGTATCCAGTGAGAACAGAATTCAGGGCAGTCTTAAAATCTCCCTGTCAAGAAATTCTCCTTTGACAAATGGAAATTCGATCTTGAAGAAATTTTATGTAAGTAAATGAATTATTTTAACAGTTCCTTTCTTATTTTCAAGGATAATAAGAGGATGGTAATATTGATTACAATTTTACTTTACATGCTTTACCTGTTGTATATTTATCTACTGTTATTAATGAAGTTAGATTTTTTAATATTTCCCATTCCAAACTCACTAGATCAAGCAAAAAAACTGCGCATTTTTTAACATAGTAATTTCCTTTCTACATTTATCACAAATTTTTGAGCCACTGATTATTTGTGGATACAATTCAGGCATCCATACTGAGACATTTCTGAGCTTTTTCCTGTCTCGAACAAAGTGATTTGTTTTCTTTAATGGATTGCAACATTGAATTCTTGATATATCACTTTCCATATTGAGCAAAAGAAAAACACACTTAAACTACCAAACACTTGTTAAATGTTAACCAGTAACTCTAAACATGGATATATAAAATAATAACATCACATTAGAGCTAAACCATGAATAATCTTTAAATACATACAATCAACTCAAAATACATCCACTAAGGAAAGACTATACACACTGTATGACAGTCTGCAACAAGTATCAGTGAAGTGAGAAAGATGCCTACATGTTGTAACAAGTTCAAAACAGATTTGAACTTGTCACAATCAACTTAAACAGGCTGATATCTGACATGGAAGACTGTTCTTGAACAGAAGTGTTGAATTTAATTATTTTTGTATTATTATTTTACTATATTGCATTATTTCATTAAAATAATATATTTATTATAAATAATTATTGTAATCATTATAATAATTGGCCAAATTTCACCTGGCGGTCCAAAGAGGGTTCGAAAAAATGATTAATGTCATAATACTGCAAATATTATTACGGTTCCGAAAATATAAGTCGTATTCCTCGCTCTTCATATTTACGGTAGTTATAAAGAAATATTGTTCCGCACTATTTTATTATTTTAATATTATTAAAATTATTTTTTCATGAAAAGGAGCTTTATTCTTCAATTTTTTAAACAATGAAGTCATTATCATCCCAAATTTAAATTTTGCCCTGTGATTTATTACACTACTAGCTATTCATGGAATTAATTTAAAAAATTTAAAATATGTACTTTTTGAAAAAATTTAAATTTTAAATTGTTTTAATTTTTTTCTTATATCTTATATAGTGTTGCATATAATAAGAAAGAGCATTAAAAATGCTGTAAAATGTCACCAATCCCAGGTCTGTAGCTCAATTAGGAAAGCTCCTACAGCAATTCAAAAAATTGGTGTTGCCAGTTTTTGGGCTCATTCAAGACAACTTTACAGCCTTGTAATTCAAATACCAATCGACATATCCCAGTAAAATTTCATATTTTTCCAAGTCTATACCAATATTACACCTGTGCCAAATTTCAAGTAGTCTGTTATCGGGTTCATGAGGTACACAGGAGTTTCCTTTCTTTTAGGGGCTTTATAAATGTCGTCCCACCTCATTAAAAGCATTTCTTATATCAATGGCAATTAATGCACAGAATCCCTTCTTGCCCGTGCCTTCTCGTGCTAGTTCTGTCAGTCTTAGCATTTCCATTGTGGCGTCGATGGTTGATTTTTCTTTGCGGAACCCGTAATGGTTGTTCGCTAAGCTATATTCTTTTATGTTTGTCAAGACGTTGGAGTATGAGTCCCTCTAAAAGTTGTCCCATCGTGTGAGGCAGACAAATGGGGTCTGTATTACGATGCTAGTTCTAGGGATTTGTCACTCTTCCGCAAAAGAATTAGGTTTTACCTCTTCCATTCTCTTGTGAAGCGTCCCAGTATCATGCATGTATAAAAACATTCAACACAAGCTCTGGATATACTTCGATAACCACTTTCAACACTTCGTTTGGTATGCAGCCAGGTCCGGGCAATTTCCCAGCCTTCAGCTGCTTACCTACTTCTTGTAGCTCTCTATGTGTGAACTCGTCGGTTTCTTATATACTAGTTTTTTCTAATGCCCTGTTTTATTTCTGGTACTTTGGGGAATAAATTCTTTATTTTCTCCTTGACCAATGTTTTGTCATTGAGTTCAGGAATAATGTGTATCCTTTTCTATTTCTTTGTTACTATTTTATAAGCTTGGCCCCAAAGATCATTTTCCACTCCTAAGATTAGGTTTTTTCCAACACATGTTTACTTTTCCTAATTTCTCTGTTAAGTTCTTTCTTCTAAATAATAAATAAATTTGTTGTCAAAAAACAGTACAAACTGCGTATGACCACGTGGAGGGAAAAAAACTAATTTACTCTCCGGAAGCAAGCAAGGGACCATCCCATCAATTCCGATCAAGGGCCCTAAGGCAGAGGCGGATTCAAAAAATTCAGCAAAAATTCCTAGATAAGATAAAAAGTTAGCTGCGAGTTATAATACTAATAGAATGTCAATATGTTTGTAATTTTAAGCAAAAAATTACATGTAAGTTATTATCGAACTATAGATTATTCTGAGTATAGTGCTTAAAAATTGAAATAACACTAAATTCACGATTTATTGTTACAATAGACCCGCCCCTAGACAAAGCCTAGAGAACCTGTATGATAAATCCGCCTCTACCCGAAGGAAAACCGGAGAAAAACCCGGGCCAGGATGGGGCTACAGAATTTATGTACACAAACGTGCCAATGTTGAGTACACATAAAACTAAATTAATATGAGCCATAAGACAACACAATCATGCAAGAAAATAGTTTTTGAAATTGTTATAAGTTGTTTAAAAAGTACTACAGCAATGGCGTGATAAAGCACAAGACGAATTTAACTTTTGTTAAAATCAATAAATTCTTTTACAGTGTAGAAGCACTGGTGCAGGAGGTAGTTTTTAACCGCGGATTTGAAGATATTCAATTTCATAATATCTTTTATATTCTTGGGCAGGGAATTATATAGAACGATTCCCGAATGGTATGGTCCCTTTTGGCAAAGAGTGGTTGACACTCTAGGGCGATGAATATTACTACTATTGCGTGTATAGTGTTCGTGAACGAGACTGTTTCGTATAAAGCAAGGGTGGCACTTCAGTAATTCGGACTTAACAAACACGACTGTTTCATAAATATAAATGCAGGGAAGTGTTAATATATTTAATTCCTTGAATAAAGGTTTACAAGAGTTTCGGGGGTGAGATTTACAAATTATCCGAACTATCCTCTTCTGAATTCTGAAAGTTTGAATACTCTGACCGGAATTACCCCAGAAGGTAATGCCGTAACGTAAATGGGAGTAAACGTTTGCAAAATATACGCAACGGGAAATACGTGGACTAACTGCGTTAACTAAGATTCGGAATGCGTAACACAATTTGCTTAATTGGGAATTAAGATTGTCAATGTGACAATTCCATTTGAGGTTGTCTTGAATATGGAGACCTAAGAATTTTGTATTTGTAACAGTTTTTAATTGTGTTCCGTTTAAAGAAAGAGAAACCTGGGGTAAAGATTTTGTGATACTATTGTGAAATGACATAGACACTGTTTTGTCAGTGTTTACAATGAGACGATTTGCATGGAACCAAGTCGAAAGGTTAGACAAAACTTTTTGAGCATTGGCGTGTTTACATAGTAAATTAGTGTCATCAGCAAAAAGAACCATTTTGCAATCTGATGTGGATGATGACATGTCGTTCACATACAATAAAAAGAGTATAGGGCCGAGAATTGATCCTTGGGGTACTCCGCAAGTAAGTGGCTTTGTTTCTGAAAGACAACGCTCAAGTATTTTATTTTTAGTATAGGATATTTCTACTTGTTGATATCTATCTTTTAAATAAGAAGTTAGCCATTGATGTGGAAGTCCACGAATGCCTAAAGAATGCAATTTGGTAAGGAGAATTCCGTGATCGATGACATCGAATGCTTTGGATAAGTCAAGAAAAACACCCTGAGGATTTTCTCCACTGTCTAGAGATGTGGTAACATCGTTTAAGAAGGAAAATATGGCGCTTGTAGTGGAAAAGGATTTCCTAAAACCGTGTTGATCGTCAGAGAGAATGTTATATTTTGATAAAAAATCTAGAAGACGCTTATAGAACAATTTTTCTAGGATTTTTGAGAAAGTGGGTAGTAGAGATATTGGTCGGTAATTTCCAATATTAAGTTTGTTTCCTTTCTTGTGTAAAGGTTTCACTTTAGCTCTCTTAAATATATTGGGAAACACCCCTTCCGATAAAGAACTATTAAAAATATTTACGAGTGGATTTAATATAGCGTGGGACGAAGATTTAACAATAAACTCAGGTATATCATCTATGCCTCGTGAAAATTTGTTTTTTAAGGAGCTGATGATTCCCATGACTTCACTGGCGTTAGTTTCGGAAGTGAACATAGAATTGGGTATGTGGGTGGTAATAATTGGAGGACATTGATTTGGATATATTGAGTTCGTTATTTTACCAACTTCTGAGAAGTGAGAATTAAACAAACTTGCGATGTCCTGAGGATTTGACACGATCTTGCCATCGTTTAGTAAAGAAACATTTTCTTCGCGATTTTCAGAAGTTGACGTGTAATTGTTAACAATATTCCACATGGCTTTCATCCGGTTGTTCGATTTTAGTATATGCCTGTCGTTTTCCATAACTTTAGCTGCATAGACTACTTTTCGGAGAATAGTCTTATATTTACGTAAATAATTATGGAATTCGGGTGGCTGGTTGTAGCGTTTTGAAAGATAATATAAACGGCGTTTGTTTTTTGAAGATATAACAATCAGTTTCGGCTGTAGCAGTTTCGGTTTTCCCGGAGCTTGCCTGCCTGTTCAGCACAGCATCACTAGCGGTTCGCTAGCTGTCATGGCCAGCGCTAGCTCCAACCATGCCCTGGCGCTCCCCAGGTTGCGACATGTTTTCCGAGACCTTACGACTTTTTAAATGGATCACCATATACAATGGGCTTGGATTTTTGTCGGTGTTTTCCTTCACCTAGGAAGGTTGACTTTGCGCCTTAAGAGCCTTCGCTACTCAGAGGTTTACAAAGGAGGGTTATGGGAAGGAAAACTCTTTAGATAGGTGACGGGAGCTCCTGATTACTCGGTTCACCCAATGACTTCCGTGGGAGGAGGAGGGAGAAAGTGTGAATATATGGATACATTTGTGGGGAAAGGGATAGCGGGCAGCTGCTTCGATTGATCGCCTCTTACAACTGGGGGAGGTCTCATGGTGATTTTCTTCAGGTGGTCACGGACACCACAAGGGTTTTATTATTATTTCCATTATTATTATTGTTTTGTTTTTTCGGATTATCCAGTTTCTTTTCCTATATGAGGGGCCATTACTTTGGCAAACCTCATACTATGCTATTTCATGTTCGACACAGTGCGAACAATTCTGTGTTTCCAGGATCACCGATTTTTTAACTCTTGGAACTATGCCTTTTGGTTCTAGACCAATCTTTTCTAAATATTTCTTCAAATTTCTGTTGATCAAACCAGTTGCTGTGATGACAATCGGGATAACATCTACTGATTTCAACCTGTACATCTCTTTATATTCAATCGACAGTGGAGTATATTTAGAAATTTTTTCAGATTCTATCTTATTGATATTGTGCTCTGATGGATGTGTGACATCAATAAGTAGTGCCGTTCTTCCTTCTTTATTGTGTACAACAATATCAGGTCTATTGGATGCGATGGTTTTATCCGTATGTATAGGTATGTCATAATACAATCTGTAACGCTGATCCTCCATAGTAGGTAGAGCTTTGTATTAATAATATGGGCAGATTTTAGAGAGGAGACCTAATTTCAATGCTAGTTCTTGACGAACAATACTTGCAGTTAGGTTGTGTCGATGCAGATATTATGTGTTAGCAAGATTGGGGCATGCTGTAATTAAATGGTCAATTGTTTCTGAAGATAGATGACACATTCTACACTCATCAGAGATATTCTGTTTTTCTATGAACTTTTTGTAATTATTTGTTGCTATAACCTGATCCTGGATGGCGTGGATGAAACCCTTAGTCTCATCAAATAGAAACCCATCTCGTAGCCAACGCGTCGATGCGCCCTTATCTGCTTTCTCAAGAGAATGGGGAAATCTACCATGGAGAGATTTAGACTTCCACACCTCTATCCTGTCATTGATTGTGATGATTTTCGGCTGGAAGATGTTGTCTGCCAAATTCAGTGGGGAGTAGCCCTTATCGGCCACAACAATTACATTGTATACTGATGACGTGTCCGACTTGGAAAGGAAACACCTCTTCATTACCGATATCTGTCTGTTGCACAAATTCTTCAGATCTAGCAGGCCCCTTCCACCTTCCTTCCTGGGAATATAAAGTCATTCCACTGCCGACTTGGGATGATGCATAATATACTTTGTCAGTGTTGTGCGTACCGTGATGTTGAGATTATCAAGGTCTGTCTGCGACCAATGTATTATTCCAAGGAGTATGTCAAAACTGGTACGCACCTTGAGTTGATGGCTCTAAATTTGTTTTTGGCATAAAGCTCTAAGATTTTTTGAAGGCGGCATCTGAAAATTTTCCCTAGTTCCTGTTTGCTGGTTTTGCTGTCAATTGTAAGTGCTTGTTGGAATCCCAGGTATTTATATGTGGAGTGTTGGTCCAAAGGCTGTATTGGTTCTTCACTTCCAAAAAGATTGAAGGTTGATGGCACGTCCTGAATTTTCCCTCTGATCATCTTCATGGTAGCGCATTTCTCCATTCCAAACTGTATTTCCATTATTATGATATCCATTATTATCATCTCTACTAACTTGACTGGAGGTTATGGTAGTCGGATAAATCTAAGAATACCTCCAGGTCACAATCAGCGACCTAAGGAGTGCGTGCTCTTACAACACTTTGCGCAGAATATTGGCGGTTCAACGCATTGCTACATCCTGGATGTCCCATTCATTTGCATTTCCAGTGAGCTCCTTTAAATTATTACCACGACTGCATGGTAAAGCACCCAATCCGCTAGCAGTGATAGCTACCACTTCTGCCTTCACATCCCACATTCGACTGATTTCGATACACTTTTATATTTCAGTTGTTTTTTAGCCTTCTTTGCAGTAACATTCTCATCACAAGGAATAGCAACATCGATGAGTATGCTGGTCTTCTTTGATCTGTCTCGGATAACTATGTCTGGCCTATTGGCTGCAATTGTTTTGTCTGCATGGATTGGTTGATAATACAAGACCATGTGGTTTCCAATGTTTGTAACGGGCTGGAGTGTGTTGGACCATTTACTGCATAATCCTGGCCAATTTAGAGATTCGCATATTTGCCAGTGTAGGAACCTGCATACATATATTGTGCATTTTGGGGTATGAGGTGCGCGGCATAACGTCCGCTCTAACCTGGCAGCTACTAGTCAGTCTGCATATTATGATTATGTCTGCTAATAGCGTGAGATGGTCGCACTTTCAACGGAAACACCTTCACCGCCCCTTCGTCGTACTTCGGTTGTTGGTGGGGAAATCCGGAAGGTGTGCATCCCTTAGTAATGGTAGACCCTTCGCTCTGAATGACAAATGTTTTCAGAATAGCGTTTATTTTTTCCTCTATCACCCCCGCGCCCTCACTTTCGGCTCGGCGGCCTGACTTTCGGTCGAAGGACAAGCCTAACTCTTCTGTAGTATTCGTGCCGTATCCATGTTTTCACGCTTACATTTGAGGTATAGCCATTCTCTTCTGTACCCATGTACTTGTATATTTTCCCCGGTTCTAGATCTTTAATTACATTCTGTTCATCTAAAAGTACATTTTCTGCCTGTAGCTGCGTGTCTGTATGAATGCAGACCTTCGAATATTTTTCTAGACCAAAATTCATACAAATATTCTTTCTTAATCTTTTTACTGAATGTAGCATTTCTTCCAACATTTTCATTTTATGCAAAAAAGTTTAGATCATTCATGTAGAGCAGATGAGTGATTAACTTTTCATGTTCATGTAATCTGTACCCAAAGTTAGGTTAAATTGGTCTAGAATGTGGGAATGAGCTAATGCAAAATAGCAATGGCGAAAGTGAGTCACCTCTTTTAATGCTAAATGATCTGATTTCGAGATTGCAAGCTCCATCCCTTATGACCAATCTTGTATTACTGCTTTTGCAAAAGTCAATATTTTGGTGAAATTTACGAAGTTCTAGAGCTTTTAACAGCTAGGGTACTCTGTCGAACGCCTTTTGATAGTCAATCCAAGCCATGTTCAGGTTTCTCTTCCGAATCTTTGCTCCCCTTTGAATCACTTTATTCAACATTAGAATTTCTCTACATCTGTAAGATGCTTTGCAGCTTTCTTTCTGTTCCGGTGGTACTATGATATGCTGACTTAGATGTTGCATTTTGTTAGACACAACTGCTATTACTATTTTATAAAATGTTGACAAACACGTTATTGGTCGGTAGTTGCAAGTTTTTTATTAGCTCCCTTAAAAAATAAGTATGTTATTCCTTGAGTCAAACATTCAGGGACTTCATCTTCAGTAATTTTTTTAGGCTTCCATGAAGGGCCGAGAAGTCTTAGATTTTATTTATACCGGGAGCTTTCTAGTTCGCCATATTCCTCTAAACTACAGCTAGGTAGTGTTCACTTATGAATCTCATACCTTCAGCAACGTCAGGTAGCAAATCACTTTGTTCTTGCTCAGCACTTAACCAAGTTGCATTTGAATTGAACAAAGGTTCCTCCTTCCAGATTCCAGACCAATAGCTTACTACTTCCTCCTTAGTTGGGCATTCAGGGCGTGCACTTCAATTTAAGTAATAACATCTCTTCCTGTGTCTTTCATACATCCTGTTCTGAGTGTAAAAGTTACATTTTTTCTTAAATCTCTTCTTATGGCAGCTCGCTCTGATTTTTTTATCGGTTATTTTATATTTACTTTGGACTGTATAGAATCTGACTTCAGTATTCTATTCATGTTTCTTGGTTGTATTCGCTTCTGAGATAAGTGCCAGGTCTCGCCTAAGGTCAGTAATCCATCTTGAAATCTTCTTTACCCAGGGCAGTTCCTCATTCTTGTGTTTAGCCAATTTAGTACCATTGACTTTATTCGGGCTAAGAATTGTATGTCAAAACAGATGAAGTGGCATATGTAAAGTAGTTGATCTCACAAATATTCTACTCTTTTTTTCTCTAACATCCACTTGAAAATGTTAGTGTCTAACTTTTTTGATTTACCAGAATCATAGATGTTTCTTCATGGCTCTCTGTCGTCGATGAGTACGTTTCTCACCTTTGCTATTTAACTAGTCTATCACGTAAAACATGTATGTTGGTGTTTTCTTCCTCTCCTTAGGATTGTCATGTTTTGGGATGATTCTGTATCTAAATTACCTGAAATGTTCTCTGGGTGCTCATCAGCATTTGAATCCTTGTCTTGAAACCTTTTCGCTGCTCAGAATACTTTCAGCGTCTCTGCGGATGTTCTGAAATTTTTCATCACTAAACTTCTTGCATCTTAGGATGTACCGTCTCTGTGCAGCTAGTTTCTTTGCATCAAATGTTGGTCTATTTTGGGATTCTTTTCTCTCCATATCTTAAAGACATCAGTCTCAGAACCTCCGCATTGCGCTTTATAGTAGTAAAAGCACCTCATTACTCCCACTAATTCGTCGCTGGTCCATCTTATGCTGTGGCTCTGAACCACTGGCTGTTCTGGATCAAGACGACTTTCGTCTGTTGGATTACCAGAATCTGCCAAGTTGTTATTGGCTGGCCTTTCTCATCTAGATTTGTGACGTTTGAAGAACAAGGTACATTATAACCAGTTTCTTTATTATATATTACAAATTTATTGTCAAAAAACAGTACAGACTGCGTATGACCACGTGGAGGACAATAAACTAATTTACTCTCCGGAAGCTATCCATTATTCTATCCATTTTGAAGCTCCAATAGTTTTAAGGGTTGTCATTACCACCGTTCTTTACCCAGGTAATTTATCACCACGTGGACACTATGTCGCGCAGATAGCTCCGTAACGCCCGTTTCTGCGATCCACAGTGGCGTCGGGAAAGCAGTGGGGTCCAGCATTGGTCCCTCTGGTTGCCAATAGGCATTACTAAGCCTCGTGAGATTTACACCGATTGCCAAGGTTTGCTTCCTTGATGGCTAGTGCAAGGTCCGGTGCTGCTTCTGTTCGGCGGCCTGATGTGACACTCCAATTTTTGACCTGTACCTTCCGCGAACCGGCGATCGGATTTCTTGGGCTCTTGTCGAAGAGTACGGTTGATGCAACAATGTGGTTCTTTTGCTGTGTAATTGAAACGGAGACGAGGCCAAGGATTGGGGGTAAGATGAAATTCTCCTTTAGGGACGGAAACAGGAGCCTCAAAGCTAGTCAATCCACCTCTTGGATTCTGCTGGTGAGGAAGGGAGGGCAATGTCTAGAAGATGGATATGTTTGAATTCGGACAGAGGTCACCTGCTTCGACTAGTCGTCTCTAACGATAGGGGGAGATCCCTTGGTGTTATTCTCCAGATGGACTCGACACCACACGGGATTTATTATCCCTTCAAGCTCGGCTTAAAGATGTAGCTGGTTATTTTTCCAATTTTCGCCAGAGAGCAACCAGCCCTGTGAGGAGGAAATATGATGTGGAGTAATTTTATAACACCTTCCTTAATATGTATGCAGTCGCGAGGAGAGCTGTTTCCTCATTATCCCTTTTAAGTAGTGTACCGGGAATTATAGCCAAGTTCTTGGTCATTCCGCGAGGTATCATTCCCAGAGCCCCAATGATAATAAGAATAACCTCCGTCTCCATTTTAAACATACGGCTAACCTCAGTAGCAAGATCTTCGGATTTAAGACATTTCTCAGCTTCTTTATCGACTATATATTTGTCACAAGGGACAGATTATCAACAGGACTGACTTTTTCTCAGTATTTCGTATTACTATGTGTAACCTGTTTGCCAATATTGTTCTATCCGTATGTATCTGCTAGTCGAAAAGCAAGGTTACATCATCACCGGATGTTCGTACCATTTTGGAGAAACAGTTCGATCTTGCTATTCCTGGCATATCTGCCAATGAGCGTAGCTACAGATGTTGTGTCGGCTTAGATATTCGTCTTTCACCAGAGTTGGACAGGCAGAGACGATGTGGTCAAACGTTTCAGAGTGCTGTTAACATTAGCGGAATGTATCATCGTCTGTGGTTTTAAGTACAAACTTATCGTAGTGCCTTGTTCTCAACATTTGGTCCTGGGCTGTAGTAATGTCGGTTTCTTTCTCCGGTTTCAGTCTTGCCCCTCTTAAACCATAAATGTGAACCTGCGTGGGCTTCACAAGAGTTCATCCTTATGGGACACTGTCCATGCAAGTTCTTGTTTGCCCATATATCCTTGAGTTTCTTTTGTGGAGTCGTTTTAGCATTGGAGTGGTCTATGAATGTTCTCTCTATGTTCTCCTTAGGTTTTGATATATTATACTCATAATGTCACGTGTACTGCTTACTATTTCAAGGCAAGACAATCTTTCTCGGCGACCAGTCTGATGTCCTGTTTAATAAACGAGATCTCCTCTGTAGATTGATTGCAACTGTCGGAGTCCCCGTGTATCCTTTCGGAACACGTATAATCTAGCGACATCAGCTCTAGGATGTAGAAGGCCCTGAATTGTGAGAAGTTTGCGAGTTTTCCGGTCCATATTCAGAATTTTGTTGTGAAGCTTGTAACAGGCCATTCGCGTATCGAAAGAATGATGAGGGCATTCCCGAGGCAGAAGCTAGTCAGCATTTAGACAGTATAAAACACCGGGCTCTAAGTCTCTGGGGAAGGAGGACAGTGGCACACCGCGTGAAGGTTGTCATTCGCTCTTTCGTTCAGCATCGCAGAGACAGTTCTCAGCATTCTCTCCCACTCAATCCATTTTGCCCCCTGAACGGCCATATTAAGAGCTCCTCCGACTCTTCCTTGATCCACTAGCTCCCCGAACCTCCAGGTTAAGAACTTCATTTTACTCTTGATCCACTGGCCCTGTGGTGGCCAGGACAAGAGAACCACCGACTCTACACCTGCACCACTGAACGTCCGCGGCCTCGTTGAGCGTCATTTGAGCCTGCTACGGGTAGCCCCGCCCTTCGATTTCGCAGCCATCTAATCATGGTGGCCACTCGTTTAGCTATCTGCTTCACGACACGCCTGCAATCTGGAGAAAACCTGTAAGTTGCTTAGTGGTGTAAACCATATCACCATGATTTTGATAGCCTTTCATTTATAAATCCTCGATCCTCCCATTTAGGCCCCGTAGAGGAACATCTATCCTCGGTTCGCCTATTATGCCAGTCTAGTGTCGCTCCTAACCGTTCGAAGTGCCAATCAGACAATTTTTTGCAGAGTCTAATCCAACACACCAAAACTATTCCACAACAGGAACTGCCACGCTGCCTATTGCCAATAATTTGTTCTTGCAGTTCAGTTCTTAGAACCTGTGTATCTCTTCTGAAATATTCTATCTGAATCGACAGTTTCATACTTTGGTTAGATATAAGATCACTTTTTTCATTGCCGAGATATTTGTAATATTTCAGTTTCCAATTCTCGTATTATTTCACAATTCATTTCGACGTTTTCAGATCTCGCTTGTTTACGTCTACCGAGAGAAATTTTGGCGCATTTATCTATTCAAAATTCCATGCAGATGTCACCACTAAATCTTTTCACTATGAACTCCAAGAGTTTGTCATTTTTGGCGAATAAGTTTAGATCATCCATATAAAGAAATGGGGTTTCTCATTTTTGAAGAGCTTTTATCCAAAGTCTGTATTAATTGCTTTGAGACTGGAAAAATACGTATAAAAAAGAAAATCTATAAGGAATCACCTTGAAAGATACTTTTGATATTTATGGTTCTAAAATCCTCCATTATATACAGAAGAGATCAACTTTGTGCGCCAGTTTGACATTCCTCTTCTGCAAAATTGGATAATCTTTCGGTGTATTCTATAAAATGTGAGTGAATGCAGGATCACACTATAAGGAACACTATCAAAAATTTGTTACGTTTGATCCGTGTTATGGTCTTGTTCAAGTTACGTGTTATGGTCTTGTTCAAGAGTAATGTCTTTGCAGCCACTAGAACGTTTGCAACTACCTTTCTGTTCGACCGCTAACAACTCAATCGACTGAAGTTCCAGTCAGGCATGTCTCTGCCTTGGATAATATGGCTTGCCTTGGATAATATTGTTTATTGCACTAACCAAATGATAATGTAGTGGTGAATGTTTTGTTCCAGGAACACTGAACTTACGTATGAGCGTGAGCTTACTGTCCCTTACATTTCAGACCGTATGTATGAGGTGAGCTTACCATCCCTTACATTTACGGTTTGTAATATCTATATCCCCCCGGGCAGTCATTCTCGAAGAAATATCTTGGCGGTCTGATGAACCGGTTGCCTTCCCCATTTCGTATCGTCGGGGATTTCAATGTCCATAACTCAATGTGGGGTTCTTCACACAACTGCCCAAAGGGTTATATCATTGGAAAACTGTTAGATAGCCAAGATATAGTTCTCCTTAACACGGGCCACTCCACCCACTTCTGTACATCTTCCCGATCTTTCTCGGTGCTGGATTTAGCCATCTGCAGTTCCTCATTTTCCCCAATCGTAGACTGGACAGTTCTTGACGATCTGTATGGGAGTGACCACTACTCGATTCTTATACATTTCAACGTCTTTTGCCCGTCGGTTTTACGCCCCTCTCAGTGGATTTTGAAAAAAGCAGACTGGGATGTGTTTAAACGCAACATCAATCTGCGATGAGCCTTTCGCCAATGTGAATGCTATGGCAACCCATTTCACCAACGCAGTATTAAAAGTCGCTGATGTTGCCATCCCTAAATCATCACGTAATCCAAGATATTGCCCTGTTCCATGGTGGAATTCGCATTGCGCAAAGTCGGTCAGCGCTAGAAAGAAAGCTTTAGCGCGACTTCGTAAGAATCCCACTTGATAATCTTATTGAGTTTAAAAGTTTAGAGCCAGAGCAAAACGAACTCTTCGAGAAAGTAAGTCCTCCTCCTGGAAGGCTTACATTTCATCTCTTACAAGCCGTACTCCATCATCAGTTGTATGGCAAAGTTCGCAAGATTCAAGGTACATGGTCCTCTTCTTCTATTCCTGGTCTCAATGTAAATGGACAGCTTGAAACTTCTCCCGAAGTCATCGCTGAGGAACTTACATCGCACTACGAAAGATTCTCTAACTCCGTTTTTTTTCAACTTTTCTTCAGCAGAAAGCTTGCGCGGAAAAGTGTTGCTCTGGTTTCTCCAGTTGCAGAGACGAGGAATATAACATTCCTTTCTCTATGACGTAGTTGATCTCTGCCATTGCGTCTTCGACTCTCTTGCGCCCCCGGTTCTGATCAAATACATAACGCGATGCTAAAACATCTTCCAGAGATAGGCATAAAATTCCTTCTGAAGGTACTTAATAGTATTTGGAATGAGGATACTGTCCCTGCTCAATGGCGTGTGGCCATAATTATTCCACTTCCGAAGGAGGGAAAAGATCGTTCGAATCCGTCGCACTTTCTGACTTCTCTGACAAGCTACGTTTGCAAATTTGTGTGAAACAATAATCAATCGTCGCTTTGTTTGGTCTCTGGAATCGCGAAACCTAACCAATATCCAATGTGGCTTTAGAAAACAGCGGTCAACGCTAGACCACCTTGTGGCGTTGTCAGGTTCCATCTCTTGAGCGTTTGTATTAAGGGTACACCTGGTGGCCATATTTTTTGACCTGGAAAAAGCTTATGACAGCCTGGAGGTACGGAATCCTACGCACATTGCACTCGTGGGGATTCCTCTGTTCCTGGAGAGCTTCCTATCTCAACGCTCTTTCCGCGTTCGCCTCGGTACTTATTTATCATCGAATCATCCTTTGGAAAACGGTGTTCCACAGGGTTGAATCTTAAGCGTCACTCCCTTTGCCATAACCATAAATAACATTGCGTCAGTAGTTCGAGAACCGGTACATGCGTCTCTCTTCGTTGACGACTTCGCCCTTTATTGTTCGTGTAGCAGTATCTGTCATCGAGAGGCAACTGCAATTGGTTTTAAACCGTTTACACGAGTGGAGCATGTCTACCGGCTTTAGTTTTTCCGTAACAAAGACATGCTGTATGCACTTCTGTAGGATATACCATCTCCATAATGATCCGGATCTTTTTCCTGGGGGACAACCTCTTCCTTTCGTTGACTCCGCCAAATTCCTGGGTCTCACATTCGACCGCACACTAACTTGGCGCAATCACATCCGAAAACTACAATCCCGTTGTAATTCTTCCCTAAACCTAACTTAGGCGCATCATCATGGGGCGCAGACCGCACTTGCCTTCTTCGTCTGTATAGAAGTCTCGTTCGGTCTGTATTAGATTATGGCAGTATTGTATACGCCTCCGCATCACCGTCAACATTTTCAGGACCCTTAACAGTATCCATCATGCAGGAGTCCGCATTGCAACTGGTGCTTTCCGCACCAGTCGAATAGAATGCTTACTAGTAGAAGCTGGCGAACCATCTCTTAACAGAGGCGTGATATTTTACTTGCATGGCGAACACGGGGCCCCGAGCTGAGTCAGGCATTACTTCCACTTGTGCTTGGCCCCTTCCTTTCCCTTTTCTGACCTCTTTTGGTCACCTCTTGTTCTTTTCGATCCCGACACTATTAAGGCTTGGGTATCTTTCATTTTCCTCATTTCTCTAATTTTTTGTCCTATCCCTCATTTTTTGTCCCCCCTCATGTTATGTGCCCCCCTCATTTCTGTCCCCTCGCCCCTCCATTTGATGTTTTGATGTATCTTGTGAGATGTTTTGGTGTGTCAACAGGAGGGTTTTTAGTGTGTAGGGTTGAATCATTCGGCGAGTCCCACACGCGGGGAGTCATGTTGGCTCTCCCTAGTGCGTAACTGCATTTTCCGTACCTGTACAAGTTTTTCGGGCTCCAATGACCTTTGATGTCGACTTGAGTCGTAAAGGCCCCCCAAAAAATCTACTTGGATCTTACTGAGTGAAACTGATGGTTTAAAATCACCCCACTTGGCAACACCTATTCCCCAAAATTTATTTATTTTTACGTTGCAAGACCTTCGTTACCCCGCCCACGGGTGTTTGTTTCAAAAATCTGCTAGAGGAAAACGTCATGACACTACCTCCCCCAGTGAAATACCCACACTGTCTCACACCATCTTGGTCTTTCGTGCAACCAACCATCGACTTTCGGCTGTCTCAACTTTCAAAGCAAGACACTCCAGCTGTTGTGTAGCAACAGCACTTTGGAGTACTAAAAAGCCTCTATTTGGATCATAAGTTCATATACACTCATGGCTCAGCAATGAATAATTCTGTTGGTGCTAGTTTCCACTGACACAGTGCCACCCGTTCATTTCGCTTCCATTCCTTTTGCAGCGTGTACACTGCTAAAAAATTTGATATTCTTGAGGCACTGAAATTCATTCAGCAATCTTCAATACGGCTTGTGGTAATCTGCTGTGTCTCTATTAGTACACTGTTGTCAGTGTCTTCACTGTACACTTCTGACACTGTTACGCTGACAATTCAAAATCATCTTGTATCTAAAAATTTTGAAATAGTCCTTTGTTGGTTTCCTGAGCACGTGGGTATTATGGGTAATGAAGAAGCTGATGAGGTAGCGAAGTGGGGAACGTAGAGGGCAGTCCTTGACCTTTCATCTGTTCCTATGTCAGATTCAAATGTTGCCATAAGATCGTCTCTTCTGGAGACATGGCACGCCGTATGGCAAAATCTCGCCTTCAAGCTGAGGAAGGTAAAAGACTCCGTTAAGACCTAGGTGTCATCATCGCGTGCGAACAGACGTGAAGAAATAATCCTTATATGCGTAAGTATTGGCCACTGTTATCTTACCCATGGTCATCTCTTATGCGGTGAACCTCCCTCCGTCTGTGAAACCTGTAACACAACACCTTCCGTGGAACACTTTCTTCTGGAGTGTGTTAAATATAGTTCCAACCGACGGCGTCACAATCTACCGAATAGTTTGAACGTTACGCTGGGACAAAATGAACCAATTTTAATACGTGTTTTTAGATTCCTTCAGGAAATTGGCTTCTGGAATATTATCTGATCTCTTCGTATGTTTTACTCAAATCCATAAACGAAACGGGACTCCTCCCACAAGTTCTCGGGAGGGTTTGGATTTAAATATTATTTCCCCCCTCCTTTGTTTTGCTTGTACATTTTCTATCCCGAAATTTACTGCTCTTTATTTTCGGTTTTTATAATGTCTTCAGAATCTTTTTTCCTATTTTGATATATATTTGGATGTATTGCAATCAGGATGGTTTTTAGTGGGTATGGTTGAGTCATTCGGCGAGTCCGACACGCGGGGAGAGTCATGTTGGCTCTTCTTAGTGCGTAACTGCATTTTCCATATCTGTATAAAATTTTAGGGCTCTAATGACCGATGTTGGCGAGCCGTAAAGTCCCACAAAAAACACTGAACTTCATCTTTGCCAGCAGCCTTCCAGTTTGTCATGCTATTTATGACATCTTAAAGTTCTTCCTTAGTAATTCTAGCCATTGAGTTATCGACCATTGGCATATTGTGAACTACATTACTTTCTGTCTTGATTCACTCCGCACTACTGATGAGTTCTTTGGCTCTTCCCATATTTCTGCCCAGAAGGGTTCAATTTCATGGGTTGATGGAAGTTGTGCATCTGGTTGCTCTCGGTGGTTGAGTTGTTTGTAAAATCATTTGGTGTCCTTAATAAATAATAGATTCTGACTTCCAGAATTAACTTTTTTAGTGTACTGTCTAATTCTTTGTGCATATACGAATATTTTCTGTTTGTGCTGTTCATCACCTCTTTACTTGTTTCATCATCAACCACTCCACATCTCCGTTCCATTTTGTGGATTTTCCTCTTTACCTGTGGCTTGTGCGTAATGCCTCTGCTGTTCTCGCGGAGGAATAAGCTCCCTTTTCAGGCAAGATATGCGACCCATAATTCGTTTCACTGGTACTTGTTCCACCTTGGTTTGGAAGTACTGATCTTTTTCTTCAACACAGTAAGAATTACAATTAAAGCACACGCATATATAGTGTGGTTAATTTCTGCCATGGACATAGGGTTCTCATGGGTATCTAACGTTTCTTCAGAGACTTGGTTCACATATTTTATTATGGTTTTATCCTTAACGTTTTCATATATCTTCCTCAAGGGGACACGATCCCGGAATTGCATTCACCGCACTTTCTATTTCACTGCAAATTGTTTGTGCCATGACGTCCCATTCAGTTTCTTAGGTACACTTATGCTCAGTGAAGGGAGGTACTTCTTGGCTTACTGATTGCGTGTCAACAGTTATAACTTGTTTTGTCTCTGGATAGTTTTGTATCTATTTTATTGTCTTGTATGTATTGTGAGATTTGAATAATTTAGTAATTAAAATAATAAAATCATCCTCGTTCGGGCGTATTAAATTCAAAGAACGGACGAAGGAGGGAAGTCTTACGACTCTAGAAATTTAAAAGCCTACCGTTGAGATATGACAAAGGGACACTCGCATCTGGTATGGTGCGGCAAACCGCTGTCGGCTCTGTTGTAGAAATTTTTTTATGGCTTTTTAGAAATAGCGAGGGGGTGGGTAAAGCGACCCAACCCGACCGTATAACCCAGGATACGCGAGGGTGTATGAGCAAGAACCAACTTGTCAGAAAAAATCGTTGGAAAAAAAGAGCGTTGGAAATTATTCGAAATCATTCAAAATTCCCAATCAGAATTTAGGCTTAAGAAGGGGGAACCGTTTTGGCATTGGAAGTTTTCGGTCACGTGAAGTTCAAAATTTGGAAGAATTGGAAGTGGAAAGAGAGGTGTAGGAAGGGAGGAAGACCATTTAAGAAATGAAAAATGAAATTATCAAGACAGACAGACGGATTTTTGTTGATAGGGGATCTTTTAGATTTCGGCTTCAGCTCTCGTAGTTTCGCCTCGTTGCTTCTCGTTGTTGTAACTTGTTGGAGTTGTAGAACTTGTGATATCAGACCAGATCCCAGGAAGCGAGATTTTGTTTTGGCGCGAAGACATTATAAGAGATTTTCTTCACGGACATGTTTGCGTTAATACTCTTGAGACCAGTATTTCGAGATTTCGCACTAAACACTAGCACTTCATTTTCTGAAGATGCTGCTCTCGTGTCAATTATTTGCCGATTTTTTTTGAGTATCGGACAAATCTGGTAAATTGTTCCCGATGCGAGCCACGGGCGAACAATTTCCGGGTGGCTATTCGGAATGAACGAAGTCAGGCCGACGCTGCGCTTGAAGGCCCCGAGCCCACAGATGATGAAAGGAGCAACTTCCGGTAGCCGTCGTTGATGACACCGTCAGCGATCGCCCGAGATCGGAGCCTGGCTGACCTTGCGAGGACACTACTCTCTACGGTCTGCCGTGGTTGGTCATCTAAAGAGGTATTTTTTACGACGGTTGGTGATGTTTAACCGACGTCGTAAAGCGCTTGCGCGTAAGGAATAGTGTGGGATACGTCATAAAAGAGAACTCGAACTGTGGACTTGATCAGTGCAAAGAGAGATTTTAAATGTTGATAGAATTATGTCATGTTAAATTCAGTGTATCTCTATTTTTTGAGAGAGAGAGATTTTAAATGTTGGTAGAATTATGTCATGTTAAATTCAGTGTATCTTTATTGTGTTGGAGAGATTTTAAATGTGTGTTAGTGTTTATGTTATCATTGGCTACCATTTATGTGTTTCTTTTGATGGGAATAGCATGAGGGGTTTTATTGTACTAGACTAATGGTGATTAAATTTAATGGATTTATTTGTCAATAGCGTTTTCCTGTAGTGGAACCATTGTATGGCCCTTCCCTTCACTAAAAAAATGCGAACCCCAGAAATATTGTGGAACCCTGAGATTAATTAGTCGAGGCGCTCAAAATAGATCAAAATTGTAAATTTCAGAACCTTAGTATATTTTTAACCCTAAAAGATTCGTTCTGCCACAGTATCTATTTTATGCACATTTTCCAAGTTTTTCCGAATACGTTTAATTTCTTCAGGTGCAATTTTACCTTTGCTAATGATAAACCTTATTTGGTTGGCGAGTTTCTTCGAGTGACTGTTGGTGTAATCTCTGGGTTACGTTTTCTCCACTTATTGTACACTTCATTATCACAACTTCCGCCACTAGATCTGGCGTAGTAAAACCACATGATTTCTCTCAGTTGAACGTCCTACCACATCAATTGATGGTGAGGAACTCCAGCCAAATTCATGTCCCTCTGACTCACGTCTGTGGGATTTTCGAAGTCAGCCTCTGTTACGAGCTTTTTGGTTCTGAATGTTGAGCGAACTTGGAATGTCTGCGGAACTAGGTATCTTACAATTTATTTTGTTTTGTTTCTTAAATTGTATATAATGTTCCCACGAGAAGCTATGAAATTATTTAGTCTGCTTTGACAGTGCCCCGCATGTCAAAGTAACGCAGTGTACAACCAGAGAGTGCCTGGTATCCGAATTGTTTCGTTTGCGACTAACCTATAGGCATTAATTCCCTGGGCATGATAATTTCCACCACGAAATTGGGGATTTTTCTCCTTGAGAACTCCTGGATCCTCTGTTCTGCGCCAACAGGGTCACTTCGTGTAGAATATGGCTCTTATCGCGCGGAAGGTCTATGATTTAGTGTCATCAATGTTCTTGCAAGGCTCCTCAGTTTATCCCCGGGGTAGGAGGACCAGTGCTGAGTCAATCCCTTCTTTGGTTTGATTAGTGTTTACAAGAACTCCCGGACAGTTGGACATGTTTCTAGGATGACAGCTTTTTGCATAGGTGGGAAAAGATGTCAAGAGAGGTTCAATTTTTCTAGATTTCTGAATAGGTCTATGGGGATAATGCCAGTTGCTGAGATAATGATTGGAATTATATCAACTCTGTTAGTCCTCCACATCCTTTTAATTTCTTCTTTCAATTTGGAATACTTGTTTACTTTCTCTGCAGATTTTTTCAGCATACCATTGGTGTTAGATATGGCTACATCTATTATGAATGTAACCCGGTCTTTTTTTCCTATGGAACACCAAGTCAGGTCTCTTATGTTCCACCATCCTGTCTGCCAATATTGTTGTTAAATAGCAGGAAGAACTCTGCGTTTACCAGGACAGGACTAGGATTGTATTTGTAGTGCGGAGTCTTCGCTTCGAGAAGCCTACACATCAGAGCTAGCTCCTCATGTAAATCTTGGCAACTTGGTCGTGACGTTACAAATAATCTGTTCCGGCCAGTGTCTCGCATCCACTACTAATATACTGGATAGTATCTGACTTGAGAAAGCATCGGCGACAGCGATCGTTCTTCACTGATCCGTCTGTTATTATGTTTTACATAATTTTTGTACGATTGACTTAATCTTGGATAGCCAACATGAATCCTTCCGTTTCAGGGTAAAGATCACCCTTCTTAAGCCATGCGTTTGACGCTTCTTTGTCAACAAGTGGCAAACTGAGTTCTTGAGGGTATTTACCGTAGAGGCCATGCTTTTCCATTTAGTGATATGGCTTGCTATGAGATCCTCATGATCGACTGTCAGAGATTGTTGCTGGGATAAGTTGAGACATGTTAGATGGGAGTCGGCTTCACAGATGGCTTGATACATGAAAGACTCAGATTTACGGTTCAGGAAGTACTGTCTCAGCTGTAAAATCTGCTTATTGTGTAGTATTTCGATGTCGGTAAGCTTGCGTCCTCCCTCAGCTGTCGAAAGCAGTGTTCTATGTACACTCGATTGTACGTTGTGTTTCCTGTCCTCAGTAATTGCTTGGTCTAATCAAGCGCTGCAGACTACTTAGTTCTGTAGTAGTCCAGGAAATGATTTCGAAAGAGTAACTGAGTGAAGGTACAGCGTAGTGTTAATGGCTTTTATGAGATTTTTCCCGTTAAGCTCTGTCCTCAACAATATAAACCACGTTTTGAACTCGTTCTTGAACATTCTTTATTTGTCCATGGTCCACTCGACGTACTTGCAGGAATCCCAAGTACTTGTAATTGCTTTCAAATAGAGGCTCTATCATTCTTTCATTCATTGTTTCATATCCCCGGAGCTCGACTTTCCTTTTCTTTATGTTTAATGTTCGAGACTTGTCCAATTCAAATGCCATTTGAACATCATTGGAAAACATTTCAGTGAGTCTGATCAATTCTTTTATTCTGCGTATTGATTGGAGCGTACTGCTTCAAGTCATCCATGTACTGCAAACGAGACACAATGAATGAGTTCAAGTTGCCTTTCACCCAGAAACTCATGAAAGCGCAGAGAATGTGTGACTCGTTGGAGAATGTGTGAAAGAGGATTCAAAGCAACACAGAACCACAGGGCACTTGAAGAATCTCCCTGTAAAATTCCTTGCTTTATGGGAATTCTGATTTTTTTGTCTCCCATGTCAGGCATGGGAATACAGGTGTTCCACCCCATAATTACTTTCTCCAGAAAGCCTACCAAAATTGGATTGACTTTGTAGATGTTGAAAACCTCAAGGAGCCATGAGTGCGGGACCGAGTGAAAGGCTTTCTGATAATCAGTGAAGTAGCACGACAAGTTTCTATTTTTCTTGTAACTGCTCGTGGATGGCCATGTCCATAATAAGTTGTTCTTTGAATCCTTTCATGCCTTGTCTACACCCTTTTTGTTCTCCTGTTAAGATAATATGGAGCTGGAGATGTTCACTTATTTACCTTGCGATGCAGGATGACATGATCTTATATATAGTTTGAAGGCACGAAGTGGGACGATAAGCAGTGGGTTCGGATGCGTTCTCAATTTTGGATATCATGTAAGTTTTCCCTTCCAACAAATACCTTGGCACTTCTTCTGGGTTTTGGGTAACATGGTTTATGTGCAACAGCAGGTAGGGATGAACACAAGTAAATTTGTATACCCGTAATTATGGATGTTGTTTGTACCTGAACTTTTCCAATTACGCGTTTCCTGAATGATACTGCTCAAGTCTTCTAAGGACGTCTCTACAGTTGACGTAGGTGGAATGTTATGTTCTTTTTCAAATGTGATCCATTGTGCCTCTTGTTATGTTCCTTCGTTACAGACCATATGGAATGCCAGTATTTGTTCATGTCTACGATCGATGGAGCCATGCTGTTGTTGGTGCAACCAGTTTTAATCATTTTCTTCAAATCTCTGTAAAATGATTTCTCATTTTTCGTGAATTTTGTCTTATGTTCCCTCATTGATTTAGTGTATCGTTGAAGTCTCGTGCTACATTCGGACAATCTTTGCTTGAGTGTGTCGAGGTATTCTCTCACACGCTGATTGGGAAGTTTACGTCTTCGTGCAATTTCCTCCACTTTCTTCTCTAGACTTTTGCTAGGATGTCCCAGGGTTGTAATTCTGCACTGATGTCTTTGTTGTCATCTTGAAAAGTATCGTTTTGTTTCCTTTCTGCTTTCAGAGTGTCTTTGGCTTAGAATTTTGGAGCCATTGCATCTGGCCACAATAAGAGCTTCACAATATATAGCCGTATGCATATTATTAAAGGTGTTGCTTTCATTCAAATACACTGGTAATATGTGCTGATTCATCACATTAACTGCCTTAGTTAGTCAAACTTGAAGTGTTTAGCTTTGGGATACTAGTCTTAATGTTGGGTCTATACCTCCATACTCTTATTAATCTTTCAAGTTTTGCAGATGATTGTGAGGTAGTGAGATCTTCTGTTTGTATTACATTACACTCTGGCAGGCTTTGTGCCTCTTTTGGCTGGGCAAAATCCAGTTTCTTCACGTTGAGCAGTGATCTCAGTGGTATCAGCACAAGTTTGATCTTGTGATTCCAGCGCTGCTTCATTTTTCGTGTGAGTGATTGTCGGTTGGTATCAGATTATTCCTCTTGATTACTCTTATTTGGTCTGAAAATCTCTGGGCCGTTACTGGTACATTTGGATTTTGCCTAGTGAACTCATCGTACAACTTTTCTCTATACACTGTCATGTCTGTCTCGGATTTCGTTACTTTATAGTATGTACTATTATGAATTCATTTACCTCTCATACCCTAGTCATACGTACACGTTTACTAGGCCTGCTTGTGTGGTCTCTGGCAATAGAGGGTTATTCCTCCTCAGAGAAACACTTGCTACAGGTGCAGCTGGAGATATTGGTTGGCTACTAGTATCGGCTGAGTATTTTTCGGGTAACCCGGAAGGAGTCCACCTGTTCAACTCCTGTCCACCAGTGGCTCGTATTGTGTCACCTCCAGCACTACTCTAAGCTACAGAGGTGCTCTGGCGCTCCCCATGCAGCGAAATATCCATAGTATTTATTTTTGGTTTTCATCTTATTCCCACGAGCAGCAAGGGAATACAAGGTCCACTCCCATAGAACCCCGCATATGGAAGTAAGGCTTCTTGAAAGCAAGAGTCGCCTATCTTTCAGTTCACCGTTAGTGATATGTTATCCTCCGCCATTCATCCTCTCAGCATGGTTGTTCCATCTTCGGATTGGAGATTTTTATTCAAGGTTTACTCCTCAAGATCCACTATGTTCTGCGAAAACAGGATCGCCTCTTGTAGGATGTGGCTCTTCACCATGCACAGACGGTCTTGGATGCAGCGTCATTAGAGTATAGTTCTTGTATGACTCCTCGGCTGATCCCAGGGGTTGGTGAGTACCTGTGTCAGGCATGCTCTTGTACAAAGGTGCTACCTCTCCCTACCCCTTGACCCTTATTATTATTTAAATGAACCTCAGTTTTCACCGGTTAAATAATACATAATGAGGGTATATCACCAAGGCATTATGTGTGGCTTAAAGAACTGTCTAAAAATTTCCGAGCTATGGAGCATGTGTGACCACACAATTCTGCATCTCTTTGTATGTTCTGGAATACAACCCTTCATGGAGCTTTTTGGGGGGTGACTCTAATAGCAGAGATATTCTTACTTATACTACTATAAGAATTCTAAATATCAATAAAAGTATAAACTGCACAGACAACTTATTTTGTTTCAAGGGAAAGAGTACCCATTAATATAAACAATTTTGTTTATATATCTGCAGAGTTTGACAATAAAAGTGTGAACTGAGTATATAATTTTGTTTTAAGAGTACTGTTAGGATGAGATTGTATCCATAAATAAAAATAATTTAGGCTATAAATCTGCCCTTAAAGGAATTATTGTTTTAGTATACAGTAATAAGCTGTATTTATGTCATTAAATACTGTTTCACTCTTTCTACTGCATATAAGTGTGAGAAACTACTCCAGTTTTTTTAACTTTTCCAGTTCCAACCATTATTAATTTCTTGATGACCTGAAAGTTTAAATGATTCTTATTTTCCGTATCTTTGTTAATTTTAATTTCATGTCCTTGCATTTTAAGAGGTTTAGGGCACCTTCCACATGACTTCCCGCTACAACAATGTCTTCAATATATCTGTGCTTTTGTATTTTAACATATATGTTTGATACGGTTTTGCTGTTCTCATTTCAAAGTTGCTTTTGAATGAAGATGTCAAAAATGAAGATAAAGGCCTAACTAAAGCGTTACCTTTTTTTGAGAAATATTGTGTGATTGAGATATAATTTTATTCATTTTGATTGTCATTATTATGAGTCCTGAGACATTTGTGATCAACATTCTCGGGATGAATAAATGAGTAGTAGTATTTTATGTACAACCCGTTTAATGTGCATAAAATATTTTTTAAATTCTTGAATGTTTGCTATGCATAAAACAGTAAATGAAATTATTAATATGCTCAAATTATTGGAGTACATGCTTGGAGTAGTATATTTCTTTATCGAGGGGTGACATTTTCTCATACTTATCAGGCTTCCGGTAGTCAACTTCCCCTTTCATTCCCTTTTATATAGAAGGAAAATTAAAAATGCTTCTTTTACTTTAAGTATGAACTTCCTATCACTATGAATTACTAAAATATTTTTGGACTTCCATTAAAACTGATTTTACACATGGTCAATTTCAGAAAAATTTGGAAGAATATATTTTAATGGACAGAAGATTTGGAAAATGTTTGGATCTGTAAAACGTGATCATTCGCCATGGGGGCACAATGGATGCAGGGTGATATGTAAGGGGTGCCATTTGTAAATATGACATGGAAGAAAGGTGATGGAGAGGTAGGGTTAAAAGAAAGTTACAGTAAAATTTGTCTCGAAAATGGTTGTAGAGTCGAGAGGTTAAATGACATCTCGTAGATTCACTATATTCAAGAATTTTCACTGTTGAAATTTTGATTGTCAAGACCACTCTTTCAAGAATGAATTTTTAGACCTTAACTAATCTATGAAACATTTATCGCTGTTTTTTTCGCAATATCTTCTGCTTACATTTATACTCTACTTAAATTAAATAAAAGGAAAGCTACGCCATTCAGAATATGAACAAACTTTATTACTGTTTTTTTAAAATTCGGTACACATTATTTTAATAAGTGGAAATATAAAAATACCTTACAATGTAGGTGTGGTAAGAGCTGGATGCAATTGACGGTGCATTTTAACTACTTTAAACAAATATTGTTTTTGTTCTTCATCATCGGATATAATACAATTGAATTTTGTTACCAGTGCCACACCTCTTTCAGCGATGTCATTAACAAGTGAGTTTTAGTTCTTTGAAAGTATATGTTCAGTTCCCACATTGAGGGATCTTTTTTGAGAAAATCGGTATCAATTTGGAATCGCGTAAAGAGACTATGTATGTTGCGAAAATAATTCCCTGAGATCATGATTTTACCAATGTACTAGCTCACCGTCTGATTTAGAATAAATTATTAATCGCTTTGGAACCTCTTGGTGATTACTTTTTATTTTTTAAGATTGAACCGTTCTTTTAATATCATGTGCCACGCAAAAATTGTTAAGCCAACAGCTTTTGCGTGTCACATGATATATATATATATATATATATATATATCATGTGACACGCAAAAGCTGTTGGCTTAACAATTTTTGCGTGGCACATGATATTAAAAGAACGGTTCAATCTTAAAAAGTAATCTATAATCTAATAATCACTATATATATATAATAATCTATTATATATATAGTGACTCTACTAATATTTAATTGTTATTAACTAATAGGGAACTGAATACTCACTTCTATGGGAGCCACTCACAAGGACAACACAACAATCTGGTGTTCGAGCAATGAACAAAACATTTAATAACTCTTTGAAGCACAATTTACACTCTCCCAAAAGATACAAATAAAAAAGCAAACATTAATGCCATAGTGGCCACATTCCCACCAAAAGACACACATGAAATCACTGGCTTTACCATTTACATTTAAACATTCACATTAACGCCGAAGTGACGTCATTCCCTCACAAAAAAACACATTAACATACACTGAATTTAAAATCTTATCTTATTAACCGATGAATCTCCTTTTCCCTTAAGCGATATAAAATACACTGAGTTTACTTACAATCTTATTTAGTTAACAATAAAAATCTCCCTTTATCTTAAGCGATATCAAAGCACTGAAGTTAATTACAATTTTATCTAATTACCAACTTAAATCTCTTTTTCTCTTCACAATGACAAAACACTGATTATACTTATGGCATAATTCTATTAAAACTAAAGTCTGTCTTGGCACTCAGGTAGTCTACAGTTCGTGCCTTTCTTTCGTAATTCATGCCATTTCCTCCATAACGCGCAAGCGCAATACGGTGCTGGTTTTAGACAATTACCAACAGACGTATCATACCTCTCAAGATGACCAATTACCGCCGCTGAGTAGGGTCCTCACGGAGGTCAGTCCCTCCAGCAAAGCGTCAGCAGTACCCCGTCCTTCCGGATGACCACTCAAAAGTAGCTCGGGCAAAAAAACTGGTGCGATGCAAGCAATATGAGCTACATCAACAGTCTGTGAGATGTCAGCTTCTCACCAAAAGATTCCGCTGAGCAACGTCAGCAGCGTCAACATCTACGCGAAAAATCTGCCAGATCTGAGCTTGGCGAACGAAAAATCTCTAAGACCTGAGAACGTCTGGGCGCTGCCGAAAAACTCTGTTAGCTGAACACGTCTAGGCGCCGCCGAAAAATCTATATGAGCAACTACACGAGCTCCTCCGAACAACTTGTATGTAAGAGTTGCCGAAAAAATCTATGTGAGCGCTTAACACATCTGAGCGCTGCTAAAAACTTCTATGTGATTCGCGTCAGCATCTAAGCGCTGCGACGGAGAAACATGTGAGCTGCGAAAAATCTATGCGTGTGAGATGCGAGACGCATGAGCATCTGAGCAGCTGCGAAAAAAAACGATGTGAGAACGAAATTGAGTCTGCATTACCTTAAATGGGCTCTATCCCTACTCTTTCCCAAAAATCTTCAAAATTTTGAATGTCACGTGCTCGATAACTCCCAATACCGAAATGATTTCCCCTTCTTACGCCTTGACTCTCATTGGAACATTTTTAAAGGTCTTCAACTGATTTCTGGAACTTTCTCGACGACGCTTTGGTTTTTAACGATTTTTCACACAAGTTCGTACTTGTTGCTACTTTCTAGCCATCTGTGGTTTATTAAGAAGGGTCGGGTCTTTTTCCTCATCCCCTCGCTAGCCTGCGATTTCTAAAACATCATAAATTTTAGTCGACTTGAAAGAACGCTGACGCAGCCTGGGACACCGGCCGCCTGCGACCTCGGTCCTCCGTCAACC
>NNCF01126912.1:425935-436493 GCA_002313205.1 Laupala kohalensis | reverse complement strand
ATGCGTATTGATACACCTGGACACAAGAAGCGCTTGCTCAATTGCAGGTGAGCATGATACGAAACATGCGGCATCATTTCGAAACACTCCCTCCCTACATGAAAGATTAAAGATATCCAGGAGGATTTCTTTGGATTCTAGATTCATTTGTCTGAGCATCTCATAGTGAATGGAATCGGGGTCATGAACAGTGCCGTGTGTTGTTGCTAAAGCTGACTCAAGTACGCACATAGAAAAGGAAGTGTTGTAGGGATCCCAGTTTATGGAACGGATGTCAAAGGGTTTGCTCTCTGCTGATTCCATTTTCCTCGTGAAATCAGGTGTTAAGTGAGCAAAGTATTAAGCAATCATTGTTGCCATTTCTCTGTTGTTGGTGAGAACGTAACCATGATAATTGAGTCCGGATATTGGGACTCGAGAGTACCTTCGACTCTTTAGTGAACGATGTTGTTCTCTTCATGGTACTTAGAAATTGTTTCCGGGTGATGGATATTGATTCATTGAAGGTTCTGCGCGCTTCTGCTCTAGCAATTTGATATGCGGCGAGGTTTTCCAGAGATGGATTAACATTAAATTTCTGCAATGCTCTTTGCCTCACCCGAATGGCTGACTAACATGCGTCGTTCCTCCAGAGGACATGAGGTCTTTGCTGAAACATGGATGTTTTTGTAATGAATTCAGCAGCGGCGTGTAGAATTACCTGTGTCAAATGGTCGACCTTCTCTTGGACACTTCTTATTTCTCTGAAGACAGGCAGTAAACGGTACACTGTCCAGTTAGTCTTTCTGAGAATCCATTTGTGAGGCTGACATATTGGAACAGTCACACGTTACTACATGGACAAGCAGATAGGATGATGGTTTCTACCCTGTAGATCATCTTCTACCTTCCATTGGAAGATATCAGCTACTTCAGGAGAACAAATTGATAGGTCTATAGCAGTCCATGACCCCGTGGAAAGCGCAAAGTGGGTCATCTCCCTGGTGTTCATTATACATAAATCTTCACGCTCGAAGATCAAATTCAGCAGTTTGTCTCTGGAGCAATCGCTCGACGAACCCCACAGGACACTTTGGGCGTTTAAATCTCCAAGGAGGAAGAATTATTGAGGGAGCTGGTGATATAAATCCCTCAGAGAAATCTCGTGTCGGGGAAGATATATTGAACTCACGGTCATAGTTGGTATTCTGTGAATTTTGACTGTTATAACCGGGTTTTGAGTTTGTAGGAGTACGTATGAGGAGATGATAGTGTTTTTAACAAACGCGACAACTCCACCTCTGGCTCGATCCCCGGTGGTGTCGTCATATTTGAATGTGATGTATCCCCGGAAAAGTTTGAAGACTTTTCTTACCACATTTGCACTGGCACGTGCCCGACGTTGTCGGTGGCAACTGTCTAGTTGTAAATGCGCTTCTTTATAACTGAAGCTTTCGCTGCGGTGGCAAAACTGGTATAAAATACAGGATGTTGTGCCCTGTATGTCTTCCGTTCTTCAACGTAAGGGATCTTTTCAGTGGTATTAATTTCTTGTATTTTCTTTTCTTCTAGAAAGGAAACGCACTCCCCGTTCCATACCGGGTAGTTGCTTTGGCAATTAATGCACTTTACAGGCCTCGGGAATGAAACGCCGCGTTCTTGTGCCTCCTTCCCGCAGGTATCACGGCCCTTACACCACGTCATGCGTCCGAACCTCTGGCACTTAAAACAGCGCAGAGGATTTGGAATGATAGTTCGCACTGGCAGGTTAATCCATACAGCTTTGAGGTCTCTCGGCAGTTTAGGACAGCCAAATGTCATGATGAAGGAGGCGGTCTTCTCAGAATCACCAGCAACGTTCCTCATGATCTGACGGTCCACTATCACATGGTCAGCTTCCCATTCCTTCACTAAGTTTTCAAAGACATGTCGATGATATCCCTTCAAGTGATCACACACTTGCTACGGTTAAGCGCAGCGTGGAGCTAACAATTGACAGGGTACTCCCCCAGCAGTGTGTATTGTAGAAGCTTTGAAGCTTGCTTGTTTGTTTTGGTTTCAAGGAGCATCGCTCCGTAACTCTTCTAATGATTTTCAGAGAACCAACAAGACCCTCCAAACCTTTGAAGATATAAAAGGGTGAAACCTTTTGAAAACTACTGACTCTGGACATTAAAAAAAAAGCATACTCATATAAAATGCTCTGTAACTGTATACTATTTTCGGTAGCGGGAAGACTGTGAACCCACTGCCGCATCGAAGACTTTTGGGTGTGTAACACGCTTTGTGGACCACCCGCTCCGCAAGATGAGACAATTAAGACTCATGAGATCTAGTCCCACGAGATCGGAGGAACAGATGTCCAGTGTCACGGAGCCCCCGCATGACGCCATTAAGCCTTAAGCAACTGAGGTTCCGCTGTTGCCCCAGAATTTGTCCGCCAGCGAGTGTTTATCCTCAATACCCATTCACTTCATCGACGCGTAACACGAGGTTGAGAGTTTTTTTATAGAGGTTTAATCCATTTCTCGTAACACAAAACTTTCCACCATCGCGTCAATGGTGGTCGCTGAAATGTACCCTAAGTTTACGAAGTCCGGGGACTGGTGGCGCAGTACCAGTCCCCAGCTCGGGTCCGTGGGTTCGTCCAGCCCATTCTCAGCCGTACTGATCCCCCTGCTGAAAGAAAAACAAACATATTTCCTCATCAAATTTTCGCTACGACACATTACCCGAGTGCATCTTACCACAATTTTGTGCTGAGCGCCCGCTCTGATTTCCGTTTTCGGTCCGAAGAAAAGACACTTTGCTTCACGGCAAACATGTTTCGATGGACATAAAAGACTTCGATGGACAAAAGTAATGTTTCCTACTTGTATTTTTGCATTCTCTAATACGTAGGATAGATATTTAAATCGTGATATTTTCCCATCGTGAAATTTGGATTGGTTTATGGATTCTGATACATAGAATTGTGTTTATGGCTAAGTTCACAATGCTCCTCTTTTACACCCATGATTTCACCAAGTGATACGCTGAGAAAAGCTAAAGTAAGGTAAAAGATGTTGTATATGAAGTTTCAGGAAAAGATGAATGTTGGTTAAATTTAGCATCGTCTTTGCATAATTTTTGTCTGGCTGAATTGTTACGCTCCTACTATTGTCATGTTGCTCTTAACTTATTTTAAATTCACAGAAATATTCAATTTCATCACAAATATGTTAATTAATCCTTTGTAGGGGTAGGGGTCGCTTAACGTTTGAAGATAATAAAACGGGGCAAGATAGAATCTGCCAAAACCAGTCCACTGCCGCTGACAAAATCTGCACGTGAATGTTATATCTTCATCCTCTACCCTATCACAGCTTCAATGAGCCTGTTGGTCGCATGCAGAAGAAGCAGCACAACCTTCGTTTGAGTCCAAGTAACGACCATCAAAGTACAAACAAAGAGTATTTTCAACATCACTGTCGCTAGTCTCTCTTGACGATCTGGTCTTGGCTACTTTTTTTGTCACTCTCGTCTTTTTAACCGCTCTCTTTTTTCTTCAGTTTTTAGATCTTTCATCTCATTCACCTCATACCCCATCTTGCCCCCTCATCCCTGTTACAATCTAAAAATATATATTTAAAAATAACTCTGTGCATTTGAGAGATAAACAAGTGCTAGTCTGTAGGCGTAATCATTGACACTCGGGAATAACTTAACTCAATTTAACAGCGAAGAAAAAATGAGTAGCAAACTGTCAAAAAATATATTTTGTCGGGAAACAAATAAAGCACGTGGTTACGCCGCTAAGGCACTTCGGCTACTAGTAGCTATCATTGCGGTGTGACGTGATGCGCTGGAACGATCGTGATTGGTGAATTAGTTCGCCTTGTTAGTCTGGCAACCCTTCTTCCCTCCCTTCCCCTATCCATCTCTTCTTGAAAAAACGTATTCACTGACTCCCAGATCTCGAGTGATACGTTAGTAGTTTTAATATTCTTCATTAGAGATTGTGTGGTCATATCACCCCATGTAGCACTCCTAAATTTATCACATCATAGAATGAAGCCCAAAAGAGGAGTAAAATGTTCATATTATGCATGTATTCCGGCTGGGTGCAAAATTAATGTTAAATTATTAAGTAATCGAAATTTGAGTTAAGAAGGTAATGAATTGAAAATATTAAAGCGTGTTCTAAATGCTGAATTATACCCTTCCAAAATAAACTAAGAAATAGGTCAACATTAACGTTCACTGCAACGTCAATTAAATTGACTAACTACTAATAAAACATTGTTCATTTCAAAAATATAAATAACATTAGTTTGTTTATTTCATTGTTGAAGTTTTACTTTCGGAGGATTCAGTATGCAATTTATTCTGTGCGAAAGTATTGAGTACTTTTGAAATATTAAATTATTGTTAAGTACAGAGTATTAAGCACTTGATAATTTTTCTTGCAATCATTTAAGCAACTAAAAGTATTAACGCACATGCAATAACACTGTGTTAATAATTTCATAAATAACATGCAAGAAATGAAAAAAACATATATACATATCCCGGATCGTGTGAAAACAAAAACATGAGAATAAGAATACAGATATTATGAGAACAAAGTAATAATGAATAAATGATGAAACATGTCAAGATAATTAATCAATTCGATTGCAAAAAGAATAATGATTTAAATGAAATACAAAATCTGGGTTAAATTAGGAGTGAATTAAACCGAAAGTCCTTGTAAGTGAAAGTGCTCGAATTCTCAGAGCAAAGTCAATTTCTGATCGTAAATCAGTTTCGTTCTCATTGTTTGTTGACCTCAATAATCACTCGTAATGGTAGACACTACTTATTTGTAGTTGTAATTCTTGATCTTGACGTACACTGAAATTAAGTTTTTAACACATTGGTGATAATAACCAGTTACAAGTTTTAGTCAAAATTTAGTGACGTTAAATTATTTGTTTTTGATGCCCTTATTCGCGAGTAAATCACGAGCAGTTCTAGATTATAGTTATGTGCCGTTAGGCCTGTGACACAGAAATTTTGGTCAGACGCGTTATGCACATGTTCGCTAGGAGCGGTCAAGGCGATACGTCTAGCTCGGAGTCTAGCGCAGAAGTGAGTCTTCTTCCTTCTCTAACAAGTACGTCACCTTGGTAGCAAACACTTGTATAAAAATTCGTGATTGGTCGCATTGGTATTATTTATTCACGTGTCTTGCATTTATTAGTTCATACATTGTAGTAACCATTCATTTGTTTATACCAGTTCGAGAATGTTCTTAATTGTTGTTTCTAAATAAAATGTAAACATTCTCGTTATACGGCGGGGAGGTCGTATTTTTAAAATTTTGATACTTGTTCACTGTACGTTAGTGGATATACTAGTTCACTATCACAGTTTATGAGTAGTTAATAGTATTTATTTTATATCAGTTATATGTCGCTTCTGCTACACCTGCTTTACATTTTTTTTAAATTATACATGTCCTGAATGAATGGGTAACCACATTCTGTATCCTGAATGTGACCGCTATCTTTGATATGACAGAATTCTGTAAAAGAATTAAAGGTAAATGTTCCATTACTGCTATTACAAGCCTCACGGAAAAGCTTAATTTTCTTTAGAAACCGTTCTGAAACATTGAACCCACAACTTTGCAGTGGTAATATTACGTGCCAACAGATGAACATTTCTTTAAAAAAATAGAAGGTCGAAGCCATCATGAACCCAAGACCATCAAAGGAAAACGGAATCGGAGAACCTTACTTTTTTATTATTATCCACACTATACTATTCACTATAAGAGTGACAAGAACGTAGGGAATATTGTAGGAAATTTTGTTAAGTTTATTGCAAAATTGAAACATTTTCCCAAAAAATGCACAGTAGACATATAAGAAGAAAACAAAGAGGGATTTTCATTTATTTTTTTCGTCTTTCCAAAACTTTAAGTCGTTGCAAAGTTAAAATTCGTAATTAATGCTCCAAAAATAAAACAAGCAAAGAAACGGTATTTCACAGAAGTTAAGAAATTGCTGAGTACAAATTCTTGTTTAATAGAAAAAGTGCAAGGAAATAAGTTGTTGAAAATTCTGTCTACTTCCTTTCTGTAATTAAACATTTTCTTCGAAAAGTATTAACTCTTATCATGTCAAAAGTAAGAAATAAAAAACAATTTTAAATATATTTTTGACATTTCTTTGCAACTAATCCGATAAAAAACAGACGGATAATTTTATGAAGTTTTCTTTCTTTTACAAAGAGATAATTTTATGAAGTTTTCTTTCTTTTACAAAGAGATAGTTTCTTCGTAGAAATCACAGGTTTCATGTGATAAATCAAAAACAAACATAGCGCGATGTTTGGATTTTTAATTTTTCCAAACTTTTTCGAGGGAATAAAGTTGAAATTTGTAAACAGCGATCCCAAAGATACAAACGAGCACAAAAACAACTCCTCCAAAATTATCCGGGTAAAAGCACATATTAGAATATCAGAGATATACTGGTAATCCTCTAATTTCCTATTGATACATTTAGGTTAAAATAGTTATTCAGATGTGTCATGTGAACTGAAAAATATATTTATATCTTTAATAAAACTTAAGTATACATCTAACTCGCAATATTACTTTAGTTTCCACTGTTTTGGAAAAATATTTTATGTAATTTTATTTTTTAAAGTGGTACGAATATTTAATATAATCAAGATAACATACTCTTTACATTTGCTTCCTTTATTAGGGTCAAATTTTCTTCATGCACGACCTAATACATGTTTCTATTCGAATGTTGTCAGGATTGGTTATCTGATTTGGACGTGTTTGCCCTGCTGGTGGCCGCTTTGGTCCATGACTTTGAGCACACAGGCACAACAAACTCCTTTCATGTCAGCTCCAACTCAGAAATTGCTTTGCTTTACAACGATAAATCGGTTCTTGAAAACTACCATTTAAGCGAAACTTTCAAGTAAGTGTATTGGAATTTTGTAGAATGCGATGGTCAGTTAATAAAATTTACTTAATAACGCACAATCACGAATATACACACTTATGTATGTGTAATTCCGCGTGAAAAACAACCATAATCTGTAATTTTCATGTCTAGAATTAGATACATTGCTAGTGCGTCAATTTTCGTAAATACAATATTTTAGATTTTTCTGACCGCTTTTTATTCATCTTCAAAATTAACAATTCACGACGCGTTTTTAAATCTTTAAATGTCTCTATTATGAAAAGTATTTAATTTAGAGAGTTGTAAGCTTCATTGCAGGTTTAAGTGAACATTCGGCCCCCGCAATCTCAAATTAGTTTTTTAAATAACAGAAACTACTAAAAAAATGTAACTAGAGGTAAAATACGAGATTCATAGGCGGTCACGGGATTGAGATACGGCGAAATAGTGGGTTTTGGTAAATTAACTTTTTCTCTCTCTCGTTGCTGGAAAATGTCTCAAAAACCGGTAAAATGATTTTAAATGTCCCTTTTGAGAAACATTTTTTTCAAACATACTTACTCTAAGGACTCCTCTATAAAAATTCAGAGAAAAATCAGAAACATTCAAAAGTAATACACTTCATGAGCATTTTCATACACTGGTTGATAAAAAAAAAGCACGTAGCAATTTTATTAAGATATATTTTTCCGATTTTTTTAAATATACAAATGGACGAAATGACTAAGTAGAAAGGTGCAATTTTTATTCAATTTAATACCGTCTTTAGACTTCAAATGTCTCTGGAACGTCTAAATACAATATACTCGCTAAAAGTGTGTATAATTGTAATTCAATTGGCAGTTCAAGTATATCAATATGTTTACCTCTTAACAGCTCTCATCACTGTATTCTATTCCAAGAAGAAAAATCTTAGATGAGTGTCCTGAAATCTAGCTGAATCCCAATGAAACAAGGGTTTTGAGATAAAAGAACATTCCAGGAACGAAACACCTGTGAGGTTTCTGACCAGTTGAGTCTTCTGATTAATGGTGTCAGGTCTTCTGATTAGTGCCGTTCGTGCCGCGCTAACTTAAAAGTCTATGTTGGTGCTGTTTAAATATAAGTACATGTATTGTCATACGACGAAAGAGTACCGTGGCGGTGTGCCCAACTGTCACAAAAATTGCCCTTACTTCAACCTTTTGGGAATCTTGAGAGTATGTAAATTTTATTATATCCACAGAGTGCTTCAAGACGACAAATGCAACATTATTAGGAACCTGTCGCGGGACGAATATCGTGATTTCCGCTCTCTAACCATCGAGTGCGTGCTCGCCACAGACATGACCTTCCACTTTCAACACATCAAGAATATACGCAGCTTGCTATCCCTCAACGAACCTGTGTGAGTATTTATTTTGTTCTCAATCTAAATTTTATTAATGTCTTTACAAGATACATGATTTCTAAATTGACGTACTCGTGTAGATCCACTAAATTCTACACTTCATCATATAAACACCTTTTGATTTTGTCGAGTGATTTCAGTAAAAAAGGGACCGTTAAAATGGGACGGACAGGAATCTCCTCTTGTCTAAGATTACTAAATATTATCATTACACGATTCTTAAAAATCAGGCGTTTTCTTTTTCATTTGTATCACTCATCCGAAGAAAATCTGTTTGGTGAAAACAAGTGTTATATTTATAATACACGGGTTGTTCCTTTTTTATATTGGCAATAATACTTTAGTCGTTAAACGACTAGGAAATACGTTACCGTGGGTATCAACATTCATGTGTGTGCGCAGTGATGATTCGATTATAACAATTGTACACGAGTGTTCGGGAATACTGTTACATGTTTTACAAAGAAGTGCAGTGACGATCAACACTTTTAGACGAAGTGTAGAGGAAAGTACAAACTTGTTGGTTGTTTTACAGTATTGAAACTACCAACGACATATATATGCCGAGACATAGCCGAAACCAAGGTGAAACTTGCGTATAAAAGACGAAAATTCTTGATTGTATAACCGAATGTTCGTTACCATGATGTAGAAGTGCCGGGTATTACAGAGACACCGCTTTAGACATACTGCGGCCAGTTGTTACAAATATGTAGCCATTGCTCAAGAGTGTGAAAATAAGAAAGTTGTTTCTGCTTGTATAAAATGCAAAACAAATGAAAGTACACATAAGGTGACAAATCGAGATTGTCCAGAATATTTCACGGCACACAGACAAATGATCAATGGAACACACTATGTGGATTAGAAGATTCATTGTTCAATATTATCATCAAGGAAAGAGAAACACTACCTAATACGATCTAAAGTGGATGTGGTATGTATACCGGAAAGTTACTTTATAAACGTTCATTCATGCCATCCCAGTTTAAAAGCGCGAGGAAGCAGCATGGGCAACGACAGTTGTATTAATGACTGATCTGGAAGTGTTGGTATTACTGACGTATCTACTATCGTGTAAAATAAGAGATGGGAGCATGGATTATCTACTGATAAATGGCTACTTACGTGACAATAAAAAGTTTAAGACGGAGTTAATACTAATAAAGGACATATTACGCGAATGTAAGAACGTATGAGATATAGATGGGAAAGGTCGTTCGAGACTAGGAGGTGATGTCCAGACAATTGGAGATGGAAAACTATGGATCATGCCAAAGATTTGAAAGTGTTTTTACCAATGACGTAAATTTACGCAATGAATCTGGGGTGAAGACATTTCAACAAAAAAACAATTATAGACTTAACTATTCGGACATCCAACATGACAGGCCACGTAATGTGACAATACATTTAGAAACTTAGTTAACGCAGTTAGTCCACGTATTTCCCGTTGCGTTTATTTTGCAAACGTTTACTCCCATTTACGTTACGGCATTACCTTCTGAGGTAATTCCGGTCAGAGTATTCAAACTTTCAGAATTCAGAAGAGGATAGTTCGGATAATTTGTAAATCTCACCCCCGAAACTCTTGTAAACCTTTATTCGAGGAATTAAATATCTTAACACTTCCCTGCATTTATATTTATGAAACGCTCTTGTTTGTTAAGACCTAATTACTAAAGTGCCACCCTTGCTTTATACGAAACAGTTTCGTTCACGAACACAATACTTGCAATAGTAATAATATTCATCGGCCTAGACTGTCAACCGCTCTTTGTCAAAAAGGACTTTACCATTCGAGAATCGTTCTATATAATTCCCTGCCCAAGAATATAAAAGACATTATGAAATTGAATCTGTTCAAATCAGCGGTTAAAAACTACCTCCTGCACCAGTGCTTCTACAATGTAAAAGAATTTATTGATTTTAATAAAAGTTAAATTCGTCTTGTACTTTATCACGCCATTGCTGTAGTACTTTTTAAACAACTTATAACAATTTCAAAAACTATTTTCTTGCATGATTGTGTTGTCTTATGGCTCATATTAATTTAGTTTTATGTGTACTCAACATTGGCACGTTTGTGTACATAAATTCTGTAGCCCCATCCTGGCCCGGGTTTTTCTCCGGTCTTCCTTCTGGTAGAGGCGGATTTATCATACAGGTTCTCTAGGTTTTGTCTAGGGGCGTGTTTTTTGTAACAATAAATCGTGAATTTAGTGTTATTTCAATT
>NNCF01126912.1:394582-419883 GCA_002313205.1 Laupala kohalensis | reverse complement strand
AAGGTTTCACTTTAGCTCTCTTAAATATGTTGGGAAACACCCCTTCCGATAAAGAACTATTAAAAATATTTACGAGTGGATTTAATATAGCGTGGGACGATAATGTAACAATAAACTCAGGTATATCATCTATGCCTCGTGAAAATTTGTTTTTTAAGGAGCTGATGATTCCCATGACTTCACTGGCGTTAGTTTCGGAAGTGAACATAGAATTGGGTATGTGGGTGGATATAATTGGAGGACATTGATTTGGATATATTGAGTTCGTTATTTTACCAACTTCTGAGATGTAAGAATTAAACAAACTTGCGATGTCCTGAGTATTTGATACGATTTTGCCATCGTATAATAAAGAAACATTTTCTTCGCGATTTTCAGAAGTTGACGTGTAATTGTTAACAATATTTCACGTTGATTTCATCCGGTTGTTCGATTTTAGTATATGCCTGTCGTTTTCCATAACTTTATTTGCATAGACTACTTTTCGGAGAATAGTCTTATATTTACGAAAATAATTATGGAATTCGGGTGGTTGGTTATAGCGTTTTGAAAGATTGAGCGTTTTGGTTGAGCGTTTTGAAAGTACACTTTTGGCGTTTAAATCTCCAAGGAGGAAGAATTGTTGAGGGAGCTGGTGATATAAATCCCTCAGAGAAATCTCGTCTCGGGGAAGATATATTGAACACACGGCCATTGCTGGTATTCTGTGAATTTTGACTGCTATAGCCTTGATTGATGTTTGTAGGAGAACGGGTGATTGGAGGATCGTATATTTAACAATTACGGCAACTCCACCTCTGGCTCGTTATCCCGTGGTGGCGTCATATCTGAAGCTGATGTAACCTCGTAGAGATGGAAAGTGTTGTGGTAAAAGTTGTGTCTCTTGTAGGCAAATACAGGGCGGATTGCTGGGTGCTAAGAGCTGTAACTCTTCTTGTGTAGTTTTATAGCCACTAAGGTTCCACTAAAGTATGGAAGCCATTATGATCATGGGTTGGGTTTCTGAATGTGGATTTCTGCGTCACCGTCGGACAATACGCAATCCTATTCGGAGGAGGTAAGAACAAGGATTTTCTTTTTACGTCTCTGCGACTTCTTGTTCGTTGTTTTGTTCGTTTTCAAAAAATTCCTAATGTTCAGTGGTTTTCTCTTGGAGATCTTCTTTGTCTTTTTCTGTTGCGTTGTACTTAGTTGGGTACGTTTCACTCTGCTGGATGTAGATGGACGAGGTCGCTGTGAAGTAGATGGTTGCGATTGGACTTTGTCGGGAGTTGGATTTTTCTTTGTTGAAGGCGACTGCTGGTTGTTGGAGTAGCTGACTTCCCTGTGTGGACATGTTTCTTCTCAAATTTGCAAGGACAAGTACACATTGATTCTGTGGTCATGTCAGCTGAATGGAAATGAACTTTCTCTGCACGGGTGTCTCAGCAGCGGTGAAGTAGCTTGTTGAGAAACAGGGTACACGTCCCTACACTTCTTGCGAGCTTCTCCATAGGAAATTTTCTCCTGTGTCTTAATTTCCTGCACTTTCCTCTTCAAGAAAGGCGACGCTTTCCCTGCTCCATACTGGGTGGCTGCCTGAGCAATTAATGCCCACAGTAGGCTCTGGGCATGGAACGCCGGGAGCGTGTACCTCTTTTCCGCACTTGCCACAAGTAGAACAGACCAAACACGATGTTGTTGTATGGCCAAATGTCTGGCACTTGAAACAACGCAGAGGATTTGGAATGAAGGGTCGTACCGGCAGATTAAACCGTCCAGCTTATTTATTTTGGTAGCTGAGGACAAATTTTCAAATTTTTCAAAGTTTTGTTGTCAGCAAAATGAAATATAAAATTACTTCTTAAGGAGTAAGAGCCTAAGCAAAGCTTGTACCTTGCTCCTTAGTCATTTATTGTCACGCCGAAAGTGTTTAGTCGCCAAAGTTTCAAAACAGTTATGTCCTTTACTTTTAAAAATTCTGAGCCAATGGTACTATAGTCTAAAGCTATTTGAGCTGATTTAGCACCTCTTAGCCATGATTCAATGATAGGTCATTGAATTATGTTGCTCGTCCCTAACCACGAGGTGGCAGGTGTTTTTCTACTATCTGGCGTGCTTTGTCAGGGAAAGTCGACATCAGCTCAAATTTATGCAAGACTGACGTTAGTATTTGAAATGGGGAAAGAGATCAGTGAAATAAATAAAAGTAAGTTAATGTAAATGGATTAGTAGAAGTACTTGAATACAAAGTAATACATGATGAGGTGAAGTGCGGTAGATATAAGATACGATAGAATAGAAAAGGATAAACAGAAAGATAGTAGACTAATGCAGACAATTGGATTACACAAAAGAGATCAAAATAACCTACAATACAATACGCAATATATAAAGTAAGAAATAAATTAAGAAATAATAGTACTAAAATAAAAAGAGTTTAATGAGATAAAGTAAGTAAAGCAAAATAGACTAAAAGAGTAAAGAAAAATAATATAATATAAGATAGAGTAAGTTACATGAAAGATTTGAAGGACAAGATAAAATAACGTTTAAACAAATATAGAGATTCAAATCTAAAAGGTAAAGAGAAGGGGGGCAAAACAAAGATAATATTATAAATATACTGATGAGATATTAAGAGAACTGTGAAAAATCTAGTGGAAAGAAAGAGAATAGCAGTGTAGGTAGTTCACAATTGAAAGCCACTCGTCCATACAGGGCTTTGAAATGAAGGAATAGAGAAGGCCGCTCAAACTTTACGTGTCTCTTCATCTCTATGTCTTGAGAATTTCAAGAACAGATGATATCTTGATCGGGATACCCTCCCGAGAGAGAGCCACCTTTATAACCACAGATGGACACGGCCATCTCACCGAAACTCCTCCTTTAATTGTTTTGTATATCAAAATATATACCAAAAGTTGGATCATATAATTTAGAATTTTTGGATCCTCTGCTTTTATCAAGGTAACATTGTCGATCAAAGGTTAATTAAAATTGAAATTCAAAGAGGGGATGTTTTCTGATGAGCCATTGTATGCTGAGTTGGATGCAGCTGACTGAGAGGATATAGGGTTCTGGGAAGATTCTACAGTATATTGGGGGAGAGAAGGGGGTGTAACAGCCAGTAATAAAACTTAATTAGGGGGCAAGAGCATCATTTTTGAAGAGTAATAGCAATGTAGTTAACGACCGTTTTCAAAAATCGGATACAAAGTGAAGGATTATAGTCAGAAAAGCCTAATTCTAAAACTGGAAAGTCAGAATAGCTTTTTATGTTTATTGAGGTATCAAAAATAACTGACTTCTGTGACCGTGAGCACTTGTGACCTATCATCTTTCTTAAAGATTGGGTATCTGGGAATCCATGTGATAACTTTACTAGAGGATTTCCTTAAAGAAAGGCGGGAGGGCGAAAGAAAAAGTGGATATGCAGATGAATTTGGTGATTCATAACCAAGAAGTGGTTTCGTATGGTATTTATGGTAAGGAGCACAAGGTAGATCCATTTTCGATGGTCTCTGATCAAAAGATTTCTTCACTTCCCCGATGCTAGTAAGTCCTATCAATCTTGGGATCAACAGGTATTCTACTCCTGGATGAAGGAAGAGTACACCGATGAACAGAGGGAGGAAATTGTAGCCATCCNGCTGTCTCTTATACACATCTAGATGTGTATAAGAGACAGTCCATATGTCGTGGACCTCGCTCGCAACTCGTAGTTGGCCGCGCCGAGCTGCGAGATTGGACACAGAAAAGGGGTGTAAGGGTCGAGGGGTTGGTTCCAAAGAAACTCATAATGTGTAGGAATAGTTTTAATACTCACATGAGCTGGTGACGGAGAACAGGCCCAGAGAGAGGTGATGCCAAGGTCATGATCGTAGTGCTGTCGTAGTTCGGCAGAGTGCAACTCAGCGGCTCGGTCGAAGCGGAGAGGCTCGTGGTCCCCGGTTCGGGAGCCAGCTAGGAGGTGAGGGGTGGAAGCAGCTCCTTAGGGTGACGCTGGTCTAGCATCATCCAAGGAACCATCTGTCCACTCGGTCCTCCACACTCGTTCTCTACTCTCTCTCTCTCTCTGTGCTCTCTACTCTCTTCTCTCTATATATGTTTTATAGCCTGACGTCATGACCTCGTAACCCAGTCTCGCTCACCAGTACGCCTGACCCAATTCTAACATGCTTGCTTGTGCATACCTGAGGTGGCGTCACGACACATAATTATCTTCCTCCCATTTCTCTGTTCCTGGACCTTGTACTCCATCCTGCATGAGATGAAACTCCTGCAGGAAACAATTTCTTTATTACGAACCTTGTCCAAATTTTTAGATCTATTTAGTTACCATAAGCTAACCTAATTAAAACCATTCCTAAAATACCTTGATGTTTCTTCCTAGTTACACATTTTCTTCAAAAGTAATTCTTCTTTCGAGTAGTTGATAACAATAGTCATTTAGAATTTTTAGTCCAAATTTTGTCGAGCAAAACCTAGGAAGGGAATTAATTTACAAGTTAATTTTGGACTTTACGTCGTAACGATCGGGTCAGATCGGGCTGCCCCGGCCAACGTCGTGCCGGGCGCGCTCAAACAGAGCGAGCGAAGGAGGAATCCCTCCTTCCCCACCAAACGGCCTGCACAAAGAACTCTCCGCGCATGGCCACCGCCACCGCCGCCATCCGGCCAGCATGTTACCGCCACCACCGCCTCCAGGGCACCACAGATGAAGAGTGAAGCGGAGTGAGCAGAGAGAGTTACGAGTTACCACGATCTACAACCTTATCAACGTCAACAACCACGCCGCTATCAACTCTGGATCTCTCTCACTGGACACCGGAATACTGGTCTGCTAGAACTCTTGGATAACGACACGGCTACGCTTTTGGAATTTTCTGTAGTCCGCTTGGTCCGGACATAATTGTTCACTGTAACAATTACTGCAATAAAACCAGTTGTTGAGTTTTAACTTGTACTTGTTGATTCGTTCCCTGACGGGACACAACACTATGTAACCTGGGCGTGTAATATGTTTCCTCCTCTGTTCCACACAGAGGGCATTCGGAGTCTTGAACCAGGTTGAATCTTTTCAGATTCTCTTTAAAAGACCATGTTCTGTTATATATCAAATGGTGTACTTTGTAATTGATAGAGATTTCTATGATCACTTTTGGCAGGAAGTATTTAACAATTTTTGTTTCCGAAATATCCCATAAATCTTGCCATTTTGTTTGATAATTTTGATATATAATTGATCTAAACTTCCTACCGAGAGTGCTATGTTCCACCAAAGTACCCTCCAGACAGAGTTTTTCGCCTTTTTTGTTTTTTCTGCGATCGCAAATATATTCACCCTGAAGATGTAATGGCAAAAGTCCAGTAATTAAGACTTCTCAAAGAGGCGGTTCTATAAGCATTTGTCATGAGCAGCATCGGTATGCGTTGGACTTTATTTAACGCTTTTTACGTGTGAGTATTCAATTTTGTATGTCCATATTGATACGTTATAAAACACAATGGGTATGAAAGCTGCTTTGTATATTATAAGTAAAGAATCCTTGTTAAAATATTTGTTTACTGCTGCTATACTATTTAATTTGGTAAACAGTTTTGCAGCTTTCTCGGTTTGCTTCTGTATATGTTCTAAAAAATTTAGTTTATAATCTATTATTATTCCTAGATATTTAATTTTGTCGCAAACCGAGATGGAGTTGTTTTTTGAATTTTATATTCAGGATTTCTAAGAAGTTTCCCTTTGAAGATTACTGCCTTCGTTTTAGTGGAATATATCTTTAATTTCGATTTCTCAGTCTAAAGTTCCAAAAATTTTCCAATTTGACTTGCTAAAAATTCTAGTTCTTTTCTAGAGTTCCCACTAAACGTGATGGCGAGGTCATCTGCATACACTACTGCTCTTGATCCATGAGCTGAGGAGGGTCAAATGACACGATGGAGGAACTGGTCTCCTGCAGAACACCATTAACCTTCCTCATGATTTGACTGACCTCAGCCTTCCATTCCGCAACAAGTTCATCAGTTGACATATCTATAATATCCCTGCAATTTACGACTCCCTTGCTGCGTTTAGGCGCAGCATGGAGTTAGCACTTTACAGGGAACTCTCGCAGCTTTTGACAATTTAGAATGGTCGATGCTTGTTTACTGGACTCCGTTTACAACAACATCGGATCCTTCCGCAATCTTTTCATAGATTTTAGCGGGTCGCAAATACCGTCGATTGCTTTATAATTGTAGAATGGTGAAATTTGTTTTTTGTCGGATTCTTCCACTCTCTTCATGACAATAAAAAAATTATGGGGTTGAATGTTCTGTTTTTTTACATTTTATCTTCTGAAGAGGGGCGGCTGAGAACCATCGGTCGTCTCGAAGTCACTTGGGTGTGATACGCAGCTTGCAGCACACCCACTCCGCAAGGCGGGAAAACCGAGACATCTGTCATTTTGTCCCACGAGTTCGGAGGAAAATGTGTGTGGTGACATGGAGTCCCCGCATCACGCCACTAAATCTTATTCAAATGAGGTGCGGCAGTTGCCCCAGAGGTTGTCCGCTAGCGAGTGATTATCCTCAACACTTATTCACCTCATCGGCGTGTAACACACCTTGAGGTTGAGGGTTTTTTAAATAGAGTGTTAATCCTTCCTCGCGACCCGGACAATGAAGGCAAGATCTCCACTCTTTGCAACACGCAACTTTCCACCATCGTGCCATTGGTGGTCGCTGAAGCATGCGCAAAGCTTACGGTGTGCGAGGACTGGTGGCGCAGTATCAGTCCTCAGCTTGTGGCCGTGGGTTTGGAATTACTTCTAATCACCAGGGATTACGCTATGCGATTGGAAGTCGAACAGAGGCGATATTCAGGCACTTAGATCGAAATTTAAAAGGGTGAATATTGAGGAATTCCAGTGAGGGATACAAGTATTTAAAAAGGGAGATGGGGAAGATACAATAGAAGACGCAGTAGATTTACTGTAGCTGGCATCTGAATGTGCACTAAGTAAGCGCACAAATGAAAGGGTGGGAAATACACGGTGGAGAGACGGTCTAGATGTAATAGAAAAGAAACGCGGAAAGTACGGAGAAGATGGCAACATGTGAAATGGTGCGGAGTCAGTAGGACAAGTTGCAAAATATAGGTTGGCACAAAGGGAATTCAAAAGAAAAGAAAACAAAGAGAATATGTTGGAATATTACGTATTGCGAAAAAGCATTCCATATGAGAGAGAAGTTTTTATAAAAAGATAGACATGGAGAACGTAAATACAAACAAACGAACATACAGTAGGATGGACAGAAACATGATTTATATTATTACAAAGTATGATACCAAGAGATGGAGAGATGAGACGTCGGAGGACAAGGATACCACTGATGACGTGTTTATTGAATTTAAGCAGGAAGAAATCGTGCGTCGTTTGAGCAAAAGAAAATATCCCAGGTATAGTAGACTTACAAATGATCTTATACAGACCAGTTACCCGGTTTTGCGGAGAAATGTATGATTTATTTAACAGGTGCTTTAAAGAGGGCATATGTCCTAAACAATGGAAAATCTAACATATAAGAGTGTTTTACAAAGGAAACGGTACTCGGATAGACGATCCAAATAGTTTTCGCCCAAGAACTCTGCTGTTTTTTATGGGAATACTTTTTGAGAAACTGCGGGTCGAACGAGTGACAGAATGGAAAGAACCAAAAGAACTACTGGATAACTTTCAATACGAATTTTGGAATTTTAAAACAAGCAGAATGCATTTAAGACATGAATACCTTGGACTGATGAAAGAAGTTAAAATTTGGATGTGGCAATATATTTGGATATATAGGGATATTCACTAATATGCAATGGGGAGGGGTGTTACAAATTATGGATGAGACAACTTAGATAAGTTATACAATGTAATAGCAAGTTATTTTGAAGACGGAATCAAATATAGAAATCTGAGGCAGAACAATATTTTGGACAGTGGACAAAGTTTACTCCCTGGGGCACGGAAGACATACTGGAACTTAACTATAAATGGTTTATTAGCATATATATGAGAAAGTGGTGACAGAATATTGACGTATGCGGATGACGTAGTTCTCAATATTGCGAATGGCGCTGCGGCGGAATGGGAGAATGTTCTTAAACGGCGAAGAAATAGCAGATGAGAACGGAAGGAATAAACAGCTAACAGATGAGTTACTAGCAGCGTCCCGTGATGGCAGGTTTCGTCGAAAGGACTACAAATATGTGCGTTACTGAAGGATGTTTGATTTGCTGAGAACGGGAAGTGGTTTCCCCCCCCCCGGTCAGAAGAAGTGGAGTTCCTGATAGGAGATAGTACATCAAACATATTTAAAACGCATTGCGATTGTGGATGATGGCACGTTTTTATATGGAGAAGGATCGGAGATAATTGACCATGAATTTTGGTACTGTCCGTTATATGCAGAAGAAAAGGCACAGTATTTGAACAAGATGAAAGCTGAAGACAATATCACTGTTAAATGGTAAGATGATAAATATGGAATCAAAATACTGACATTTCAGGAAATGGATAAAACATATGGAGGATTAAGCATGGCCGAAAGGGTTGCTAATGACATTTCAGAGCTGGGTAGTGACAAAGCCTCAAGGTAAGGGACAAACACAGACAAAACATAAAAGACAAGATGTTGTCAACAGATAAATACGATTCGATAAGATAAAGTAAACGCTGTGGAGAGTCGCGAGTTCGGAACACGACAAAAAATAAAATGATGACAAAATTGTGTAGAAGTAGCTTTACGGATATAAGAAATAGTTTGCTCTTATTGGACTTGCAGTCCACTGAACTACTACCGTAGATAAAGTTTTTATACGCTATTACCGCTCGTATACATAGGTATTATCTGCTCTTGGGCGTACAGGTTACTGCTACAATTGCTTCTGGAGTATCAACTTAAGCCAAGGATTATATTGCCCTGAAGTTCACACTACCACATTTCAGGGCAGGGAGCAGATAATTGCTGAATTTCCAGAGGACCACTAGAGAGAAATTACACATTCAGTGCAACAAAAACACATTTAGTCAATAATAATAAATTACCTCTTGAGTACGATCGTTATGACAAATCTGCAATGGACTGTACGTATTTACTAATACGCTGATTCTGTATAGGTTTGATTGGGCATCAATGTGCAGAACAATTACAAACTTAACCAATATAAAGAACCAATATAATTATCAAGATGGATTAACATCTATTCTGTGAATATGATTTGTTGGTGATTATTTATTTTACGTTCTTTATAATTACCAACTTTGCAATTGACAAGAATCTTAATAATATTTTATTCGTTTCAGATCAAATGTTCGTGGTTGCTTTGAGAATCATTTTGGTGGCCAAACCTGGAAGGTCGTCTTTCCATGTTGCCGTGTAGTTTCCTTTTTTAATGGGGCTTTAGGTCTCGCCTACGCCAGGGTCATTAGAGCATTAGTTTCCTTTGTGCTAGCCGTTGAATACCATGGCATGTTGAATGTTACCACAGCTGACAACTCAATGCGATTGAGGAAGGAGCAATTTGTGCTCGATCGGTTAAGAAGAATTTTTCACTTCACTTTAAATTGGACTTAATGGCCTGCTACTCTTAATTTCTGTATTTCCCCAGTCTACACGTTTCACTGATTTCTCCGCTTTCACTTTCTTTGCTTTTATCAATTATTCTCTGGTTTCAATATTTTTGCAAATTTCACTTATTCGCCGATCTCACTCACTGTTCAGTTCTTTGTATGTAAATTGTTAATCAATTTCCTTTTTATACTTGTTTAATATCTCAGTAATTCGTAGCATAAATATTTGGCGTGACGGGAAAATAAGACTGTATCCGTGTTAGCGAGATAGATCGTAACTCAGCGAGATAGATCGGAACTCCACAATAGATGGAGTTATTCCAAAATAAGGGACTTAATGCCTTCGATTGTGCTTCAGAATCTGTAGAATCACCTACGAAAAATTATGTCAATAGGTTTTGCTCAATGTGAGGGGCGCAAGCAGTATGAATTGTAGTTTCTTCAATCGCTATAGCTGAGAAGTGAGTAACCACAACCTCAGAGAAATTCCTTCCAGCTCTAAGTGAATTAACGGCCACCTCTTAAAAAATACATGACTGTTTAACATTCTTTTACATTATTTCACTATTCGCGGTGCTACGATGATTTTGCACCAGACTATTGCACAATAACACAAAATTTATTTAAAGATAAGACTAACTTATTTTTCAGACTGTGTTTTTCAAAATTGGTATATTTTTTGGCTGGAGGGTTCAAATAAATTTTTGGAGTCTCCAGTGTGATTGTGTTGCATTAAATAAAGTTACGTATAAACCCGCAGTAACGATCGACCGAAGGTGTTGGGCTATCTTCTCCACTGTTGTGATATCGCTCATCCAGCCAAGGACTGGAACCTACACTATCGATGGGTGGATATGCTTCTGGAGGAATTCTTCGAGCAAGGCGATCGAGAGCTGGCACTCGGTTTGCCCTACTCTCCAATGTGTGACCGAAAAAATACTGATATTCCACACTCCCAGGTGACTTTCATCGAAGTGATCGTGGAGCCGACTTTGAAGTTATGTTCACGTATGCTGGAATCAATCGTTACATCTTATCAGGTGGACAGAGAAAAGAAGGAAGGGGGCGAGAGCGGTGAGTATTCATTTTGTATGAAATTGTTTACATTTTTTCCACAAATCTTCAATAGACAATTTCAGGAAGTAACGTGAATTTTCTTCCTTTTTTCAACAAAATAATATTTCTCAAAGTAGTCTTACAAGAATGTTGTAAAAGAATTTCACTTATTTTGTGAAATGTAATGTGTTGTTTAAATATTTATATAGCTGGACATGCTCAGCGTTGCCTCTGGTTTTAAATTTATCTTTTCAAGAAGTTGCATAAAATTGACGAATTAGTAATAGAATATAAGTAGATAAATAGATACAACAGGAATCATACATAATAATATATGATTCATCTGGAAGTAATTGACATATATAAAATATAGTTTGTTGGGTTTCGTAGAAAATTGTCCCACTAAAAATCAAACAAAATTTTAGTTTGGAATTTCCTCCACACCTCCCAGGACGGCACCGAAGCATGGATTTCGTACACGAGTGACTACTAAAAATATCAAATATTGTCTTGACTATTAAATATCGATTCAGGCTATCTCTTAAGTTTCAAAATATCCATCAGGAGGTAAAGATGCTTATCGGACAATGATCAACACATTCTTATTTGTGAATTGGGGTCGTTTGCGCTTACTGGGAGAGGGGATGAAACACCACACATCCCGTTTTTGAGGTTGCGCCCCAGAGAGTTCCGTGGGGAGTTTCACCCAACACACTCTGGAGCTTCGCTCCAACCACGCTACGAGGGCCAGTAAGTGATTGCAAATCTTTATGTATAAAAATTTAGCCTGCGTATGTGTTCGTAAAACTCCAGAAGTAGTCAAGGTCGATTGACTTGAAATTTTGACACAGTGTTACTTTCAATTACGCGAGTGTTTTTATATATCTAATATATAGATGTCGCAAATGTGAGGTAAAAACCATGCTTTCTTTTAAATATATATAAACGAAATACCACTCACTGGTTGACTAATTAGTAAATATCAGAACTACGAAGCGTCACAATTTTAAATTTGCAGATATGTATCTTTTAGGGTGTAGACATCCGATAAAAAAGTATTTTAAGAAAATACATCTCTAACTGGGTGAAAAGGGGGTTGGAATTTTTTATATATGTATCCCACCATAACTCTAGAATGCCTGGAGCAATTTCAACCAAACTTCATACAAAGATGACTGACTTTATGAAAAGAAGAACTGTGAGAGTAAGACTTCCCTTGCGCCTCTAGGGAGGGGGTGAGAAGTGGATGGCATGTAAAATAATGAAAAAAATCTGATATTAGATTCGAAACCATACTTTTCAGTGCCGTTGAGATGGATAAGAGCGTCTACGGTGCTTTGTAAGTCAAAAATCAGTCCACATTGCAGATAATATGCCCCTAGCATTCCTGGGATAGGGATGAACATGAAGGAGAAGTAAACAATAAAAACATGACAGATACTAGTGTTGAATATATCATTTTTGGGACCGCTGAAGTGAAGTTGTACCCTCATTGCCAGATAAGTACACGAACACTCCCTATAAGGATAAACACCCTTTGTGATGGAGATGAGAAGAAGTGAAATGTAAAATTAATCGAAAATGAGCGATATTAGTGTTGAGATCGTAGTTTTCGAGGCCACTGAAATTAGTAGTGACATTCTCGAAGACGTCAATGTTCACAATCAGTTCGTATAAACTCCAGCACCCGTAGGGAAGGAGATGCCATGAAAAGAATATCGATCACGATATACTAGTGACGAGTCCATAATTTTCGGCGTTGCTGAGGTGATAGTGAAATCCCGATATCGTGTAAGTCTGAACTCAGCCGTCATGAAACAAACACGCCATTACCACCTCTTGGGTGGGGGGGTGGAAGTGGGTTTATGGATAAAAGGAATTGAAAACTAATTTTGAAATATAGAAATATAAAAACTGCATTCGATCCATAGTATTAGGGTTGATGAGAGTTTTAAATGATTAATGCTGTGATGTCTAAGTTGAGATCACATGAAGGCACGGTATCCATAGAGCTGGGGTGGGAAGGGCGAGACGTAAAAATAATGTAAAAAGTCCGATATTAGGGCTTAGTCCATGGTTTTTTGTATTCTGAGATATCGTATTTATATTCCTACATTATGTACATTATGCACGACACCCCTAAAGGTGAGGGTTGAGAAGCGCGAAAAATTATCGAAAATGTCCCTAAGGGTGTTAATTAGGAACTTGGAGTTTTATAAAAACGTTTTCTCAATTACATCAGTGAAAATGATGGACACGTCACTAGTATATCGTGATCATCACTACTATGAAACCTCCGCCATCAATGGATAACATTTTCACTGGATATCTGGAAACATTGTTGCGGTACTTACTTCGTGGTTCTTACCTGGTTGGCCGACTGAATCCACGAAGGGTAGACGCGGCGAGGAAGGAGGAAAGTGGTGGTTTAGGTTTAGACAGGAGTGAAGAGGCTAGTGAAACACATAGCTATAATGACACATTTATTAGTACTTACAACGCTCCGTGGTCGCAGGTGGGAGCAGCCAGAGAGAAATAGTTGGCGGTCATGACGTCACAGTGTAGATCTCGACAGACTTGGGTCCTTCCAGCTTCCGGTCTGGTTTGGGAATCAGCGGTGAGAGTGCTGGGGTTTCACATAAGTTGCAACACCCACGCAGTTGTTGAGTCCTTCTGCCTCGAGTCCACTACTGCCCCGATTATATACAGTTTGTCTTCATACGTCATTACCCACTAACCTCATTCCTGGTTGCTAGGTGTCTTCACGACAACATTGTTTCATATTTCTACTACGTAAATTCTCTCAATGTGACATGATCGAATCCCGCCGCTTACAATGACCTGAGCTTTCTCTCTCAACATAAGCTACTTCATCCTTTCTAGCCAATCCTACAAAAACGCTATAGAAAAATTTGTATTACATCGCTTACATTCACGAGTGAAAGATCTGAATACATGAAAGATCTGATATTGCCATTCAAAACTAGTTTTCTTACGGAAAGAAAACATGCCTTAAAATAATACATTTATTTTATTTTTCATATTTCCAATTCACTTTCTTTTTGTTCTCTGCATTTATTTTTATTCGTCAAGTTAAAATACAATGTATTTGTCGAGTTTCAAGTATGTGGGGCAGGTATAAGAGGGTAGATATCTGATACCTGAGCCAGTGAATGAGTCAGTCATTTAGCTGTGAGTGCTATCTCGTTGCAACTTATATAAAACAATGGTCTAACAGTACGAACATGGTTTTGGAGAATAGAAAGATCATTCAAGAACTCCTACCAACACAAGACAAAATTTTATTGCCTCCTCTACGTTTAAGGCTAAGGTTTGATGAAACGGTAAAGGCCCTTAATTCGGGAAATGTATGCTCTGCTTACATTTCCCGAAAGATGTCTGAATAAAATACAGAAAACTCAAATCTGGATTTTTTATGGTCCACAAAGCAGAAGAAAAACAATACATGAATAATTACAACCGATGCCAATATCAGTCATCGCAATTTCTCTGTTCGCACTCTCGTAGCGGGACAAACAGTTCAACATGGAAAGTCGCTCATGAAGTTGGTCGTGCAATGTAATTCTTTTAACTCGTCTTGACTGAAGCAGCCATATATAATATATATAATTTATGTATGTATGTATGTATGTATGAAGATGAATGTTTGTTTGAATGTCTGGTTTACATATCTATACCACTTGATGGATATTTGTCACACCCGATGAACTAGTGTGAAACTGTGTAGACGATATTTAAAAAATCTACCTGCCACTCGCAAAAGGAAAACAAAGAATATCATTTCCAACAACATAAGCTACTATTAACGGAAGATCATGCAGATATTTGGAAGACATACGTCGAAAGAAATCTCTCTGATGTCCAACTTTTCGTTCTGCCGCTCGATGTTTGAACTCATTATACACTGTTAGAAATAAATTTGAATTTGAATATACTGGAAGTTCATTTCAAAACCGTATAGAAAATTACATTACTTAGTTTTGAAATTTCAGAACATTGTACATTAAATTTCACATTCATGTGCCTGAAATTTCAGAACGTTGCACATCAAATTTTAACCACTGCATTCAACAACTGACCCGCGCTCTGGCAGAGAAAGGAACGAAGGTGACGAGGGGCAATCAGATGGTTGGCATGAATGTTATTGGAGTCGAAAATGTTTAAAAATTATTTCATGGAATCTTACGACAATATCACGAAGACACTCTCCGTAAATACGAGTCGTGGAATTGGTATTTTCATTTCGATCAGCCAGGGTTTGAACCCGCGGCGATGGAAAGCGAGTGCTCTTACCACTATACTGTGGGAAAACATAAGAAAACCTTGGTTTCATTGTATAGCTAGTCACACCACATAGTTTTTATTTGGAAAAAATATTTCAATTCAGCATCAAACATGTTATTTCATAAAAAAATTATATTCGCCCTGCAATACATGAAATTTCATCAGCATGTTAATTTATATCTAACGTATACGTTGATATCCTATCCTTTACCTTGTTTTCATTTGCGTTATATTTTCTGAGTGATTGTGATTTTTAGACGATGTGTAGAAATGTAGAAATGGTATATATTAGTACGTTGTAATATTTGTTTTCATTGCTGAATAATGAATCATAAATGATTTGTTACAAGGCCTGATGAAGATACGAAAAGTATCAAAACATTGCCAAGTAACATTTAATGTACCTTTACATTAGTCTCATTCTTAGACATTAGATTCTTAAGACATTAAATTTAATGTACATTCACATACATTTCATGTCAGATTTCAGAACATTAAATTTGGTGTCCCTACATACATTAAAAGTACATTGAAATTTCATACATATATTACGTCAATAGCATACACTTCAATGTTTTGTACACAGGTCCACCGGCGGAAGGTAAGAAAACCGTCTCCATAAATAAACCATGGGTAGAATGCATGAAGGAAAACAAACTACGATGGAATCAAAAGGCAGAGGGTGAGTTAATGTAAACTGAGTGACCCTATGTAGTTTGCACGTATGGGAAAATTCTCGTCTTAACAGACAGAAAAATACTTCTCAGTCTGAATAAAGGTGCGACGATTTTGTTAGAAACGTTAAATCGATCTGATGAGGGTACGCGATGGCAGGTTCGGATCTCGCACAAGGCGTGGATGTTAATGAATATGAAATATCATTCAATAGATTCATGTGAAAATTTACTGGTTTCAATGATAATTTTTTCTCGGTATTTAACAATATATTACAAACGAACTAAAATACTGTATTTTGTTATTGGTTTCACATTTTCCGTATATTCAACTCCTTTCCAATGACTATTTTATTTTTATTCCCTACTTTTATTTTAGCTTATACTATTTTTAAGATTATGTTGGTTACTTCTTCATTGTTCCTAAAATCACTGAGGGTAACAGTAGTACTTCGAAAACTGCTCTGGACAAAATAATGCGTTTGGTTGTGACACGATCTTTTTCTTTGATTAGCGCTGGTATTTTTCCTCTTCCCTTTCCACCCCTCTTCTTTCCATCCTCAACCAAATGAATTCTCATTCTATTCCCTTAAAGGCCTATGGAAGGATGAGAGGGACCAAATGATATTAGGAAATGACCCTAATCGTGGCAAACAGTAGTTTAATGTCCTTTAACAAGCAACTTACATGGCGAATCCGGAGCGACGCAGCTTTGTCCCCGAAGGAACGTTTCTGCCTAAGAGCTACTCAACATTGACCATCGTTAAGTGATTCAGATGGTGAAAGTATAAGGGAGATTGAAAGAGCCCGTGCAGTCTCGAAAGATAGTCGGGCTGAGTAGCGGAAGGAAACGCAAGCAGGACTAGTCTGAATTAGCTAAGATATCATGGGACAGTAGCCAGGGCCAGATTGGGTCCATCTGAAACAACGGAAGAAGCCACCATGGGAGAAGAGAGGAACGTACACTCGGGCGACTGGCGCAACAGTTGCAGCAGTTCCCCCTAGATGCGTCGAGCAGTCGCGTTATATAGGTCTTTAGTGCTGTCACTCTTTTTGAGACGGCTACGTCACTCACACGGCAACGTGGGCGCCCGCTGCCTGCGACTACGCGACAGCAACATTTATTATACAATTGTCATAGATCCTAGAATCACTCAAGGGTTACTAATGATCTGTTCGGGATCAGTAGCACTAAGTATCGGCAGAGTAATATCCAAGTGCGTTTTCCCAGCTTTGAGTGATTTAGATTCTTAGAAAATTGACAGCACAAAATTGCCTACAGTTCAATAAAAATATAAAAATTCAAAAATCATTTACAGATGCGATGTATATAAACACTTACTGTGACTTCACTGTTCGTAAAATCATCAAATTAGTAAAAAGAGAAAAATATCTTCCTCGGCTAGGTCGCGGGCTGAATAGGCTCTGGTATATACTCAGGGGTTCTTGAAGTCCTATTGTTAATGACGTGGTTGGAGAAGCGGGCATAAGTGCTCGCGGACGCATGGCTCCAACATCCAAGTCAAATTTCACACACACACACACACAAAGAAAATTAATAAAAGTAGTCAGTAATTCCGCCTTAGTTGCTGCGAAGTAGAACTAAATTATTTTCTCTCGAGGTCAGTGATGTTTTCGTTGGCCGTCTCGGTTGACTTCTCCGCGGCGAAACCTTATCCATGTGTCTCGCCGCGAGACGCCAAAAACGGTAAGAGTTCACCATGAGAGTCCGAATCCGCGAAGCTCCAACTCTCTCATGCCCGTCGAGTCGCCGCTCGACGCCACGCCGTATCCATCGCCCCACAGCACATAGCTGATAGGCAGACGATTAACTCGCTCTACTGACTGTCGGTGTTGAGTACCGCGAGTTGCAACGTATACCGTTGCAGCGAACGGAGCGGAGAATACGAAGTCCCGTGTATGGGATTTTGTTGTTACATCTCAAAAAATGTCTCCCTAGTCTATATTAAAATTATCAATCACGATAACGTATTAAACAGTTAAATATAACAACTATTAAAATATTTAACCTGAAATACCTTACAAAGTTGCAAGTATTTAAATATCTGAATTGTAAAATACCGTTTAATGTGCAGTTTTAAAACACCGTTTAATACACTATTTTAAATTACCGTTTAATTTGCAGATATGAAAATTAAATAAAACCCGATTCTTTCTACCTAAATTCCTTACAATTGCCCCATTGGCTGGTCTGAAACAGGCACCTCCAAAATTTCGCTGTATTTAGAATTTTTTTGCTGTATCTCGAAAACAGCGGAACGTTAGAAATGTTAAGCAATCTGAACGAAGACTTTTCTGTATAATAATGTTTATGTTCAGTTTTCAAGGCTTTAAATTTTTAGAAACCCTAAAGTAGGTCCTGACGTATACATTAAGTCACTGTGAGTGGTTCAGAAATAGGTTTCTATTCTCAATGCATTCAAAGTCAAATTGCAAGTTTGGTTTCGATTAATCTCTTTGTTCATGAGTTATAGGGGGAACAAAATTCTTAACATGCCCACGACATTAGACATCATCGCTACAATTTGACAATATTTGATTCTCCTGACGAAGACTCGTAAGATATCTCGAATTTTATTTTTCAGCCGATCACAATATTTCTCTTATTCACCGTGAATTTATAAGACGTTTTTAAAAAATATTTCCTTTTTTTCACATTTCATACCATTTAACTCTTTAATGGTATGAACCGAAAATAGAAATTAAAAAAAGTGAGGTTTTAAGGACTCGGGTGTTGTTCTCCGCGTATTATTGAAGGTTAGCTTACTTCGTCATCGTCAAGAAAATACGTTTCTGATTGACATGGGCAAAACTACGAGTCTTAACTCCATTTGCTTTACTTCATCACTATCCACATACACTGGACATGGTGACTTCAATAATTATCTCAACAAAATGAAATTAAGGGACAGTGACATATGTATTAGTGGACGAGGCAGTGAAACAGTTGACCATGTACTTTATGACTGTGAAATAAATGATGTGTTAGGAGGATGGAAGATGGGAGTAATGATGAGGCTTGGTAACTTGACACCGAACATTTGGAAAAATTATATAGGAGATAAAACTACTTATGAAATTATGGAAGAACATGCAAATAGAATATTGAGTATAAGAAGGTCACTTAAAACAGAAATGGAAAAATAGATAATAGATATACCTTACTTGTGATGGGGACATCAGTGTTACAACACCGGTTTCCATGAGCAGCTTAGAAGAGGTATATACAAGATGAATAAACTAAAAGAAGACGGAAAATATGAAAATAATATTGTTGTATATAAGATGTAAATAATATGACCAAGATCTTTGTAATAGCTTATAGCTGAGGAAGAGGAATTTATGAGTTTAAATAAAAATGTTAAAATGTCATCCACATTTACTAGTCTCATGAAGCAGCAGTTGGAAACGTCACAATAATGGCATCACTGGAAAGTGGTTATTTATTTCTCCTATTATTGCCAATATAACTCAAATAAAAATGACTGTTAGCCCAAAAGGACCATTGGTGACCATTCACTCGGAAAGGGCTGCCAATGGCCATTTGGAACTAAAGGTGGTTAACCTAATTTTTAATCGAGAATTACAAATATAACACAAATAATATAATTTTCAGGCACACGCTAAAAAACTCAATAATAGAGACAAATTCCATTACGTTTTGATCCATAATTGAATCGTAGTCAATATATATTTTTTTCTTTATATTATTTTCTCATGTTATGATGTCCTTTTAATTGGACAATACTTCTTTACCACCTCTTCGTGACGGAAGGGAGACACTTTTCAAAACAGAAAGACTGACGGAATATGATACCTCAGTCTTTCAGTGTTCATCGATTCGATATGTGTCTTATTTTACAAGTGTATTCATGGAGCATTGTGAATTTAACCTTTGTTGATATCAATTCTGGGTGCTCTTCTATGTACCCCACTCGCTGTATTAAAGACGTTAGGTTTCACACCTTTCTGCATCATAATTTGGCCATTTCCACAAAAAAGGCCCTATTGTCTCTTTTTCTGTTCCAGATATACTTGAAAGCGGCTAATTGCATTGTTCCGTTTTTTTTACAGAAGCCGAGGTGCGTGCTGGTGCGAAGCCGCCACCAGCGGACGGATAGGAGAGTATTCCAGCATTTGGTCCAAATGAGACACTCACCGAATGTTCGTCAGTGAATAGTCACATGTTCATAACTCTCACTATGGTCTCTCTCAGCAATGTTTTCCTTCCCATCAGTGATTGTTGGAATTGTTGGATTGCCATAAAAATAGCTATAGATTGTACTTTTTGAACTATGTATATAAAACATTTTGTATTAAGTGACAACTACATATGTAATAATCTTTACAAATAACAAAAATGTTTCTTTTTTATTTATAAGTTTTATTGCTTTAATGTCGTAAACTCGAGAGGATATGGACTTCAAAGGAAATTAATAAAAATACTAAGATCGGGCTATTTAATGTATATGTAAAGCCAGTACTTCTTCATGGATGCGAAACCTTGCTGGTAATTTAAGAAATTCAAAGGAAATTACAATCCTTTAAGGAACGGTGCCTTCGATACATAATGAAAATATGATGGTTTAGAATCATATCAAGTGAACAACTATATGATTTATTTATTTATTTATTTACATTTTAGTTTTGTTATCCCCGTACCGCGACCATCAAGTCAATATCGGGTTTATGGGATCACCTCCTTTATATCTTGTTATTCTAGCATCGTCGTACATCTGATGTAATTCTCATTATTTCAATCTTATTTGTTGTTTATACTTATCTTTACATTCCTACGTTTTGGTTTATCTTTTCATGTTCCTTTCTTAATCCACGTTGTCTTCTTGTTTCTTTCTAATCTTCCTAATCATATTTCTCATTCATCCTTAATAGGTTTTTCTAATTTTCGTATGGTATTACGGGTCAAATAATGTGAACAGAGAAATTAACAGGAGGAAATTTGGATAAATAGGCCATACATTTCTGGAAAAAGATGAAGAGTCATGTAAGATAGTACTACAATGGAATCCACGAAGTTAATTTAGAATAGGGAGGACCCCGTCTACGTGGTGAAAAACCGTGTTACAAGAAAGTACCCTTCGCACCTGGAGTGACTTGTGTTACATTGCTAGGGAGAAAGAATAGAAAAGATTTGAAGGCAATCTATATTCCTAGCCAGGGACAATGGATATTATAATAATTACTTTAACACACCAAAAAATTTCGTATGTAATTCAAAAGTGTCAATGCCCAGTTGTCTAATGTGCGTCGTCACCAACCGTTTAGTTGGGACCATATCTTCTTTGGAAATCCAGATGTCTGCATTCCTTGAATTTTCCCTTCTTCTTGTTGAACATTTTTTCTCCTAGTTAGATTATTTACTAATATCGAACAACCGGATGAAAGCCATGTAAAATATTGTTAAAAATTACTCGTCAACTTCTGAAAATCGCAAAGAAAATGTTTCTTTACTAAACGATGAAAAAATCNAAGTTTGTTTAATTCTCACTTCTCAGAAGTTGGTAAAATAACGAACTCAATATATCCAAATCAATGTCCTCCAATTATATCCACCCACGTACCCAATTCTATGTTCACTTCCGAAACTAACGCCAGTGAAGTAAAATTTTCAACAGGCATAGATGATATACCCGAGTTTATTGTTAAATTTTCGTCCCATGCTATATTAAACCCACTCGTAAATATTTTTAATACTTCCTTATCGGAAGGGGTGTTTCCTAACATATTTAAAAGAGCTAAAGGAAACAAACCTAATATTGGAAATTACCGACCAATATCTCTATTACCCATTTTCTCAAAAATCCTAGAAAAATTGTTCTGTAAGCGTCTTCTAGATTTTTTATCAAAATATAACATTCTCTCTAACAAGCAACACTGTTTTAGGAAATCCTTTTCCACTACAACCGCCATATTTTCTTTCTTAAATGATGTTACCTCTTCTCTTGACCATGGACAAAATTCTCAGGGTGTTTTTCTTGACTTATCCAAAGCATTCGATGTCAACGATCACGGAATTCTCCTTTCCAAATTGCATTCCTTAGGTATTCGTGGACTTCCACATCAATGGCTAACTTCTTATTTAAAAGATTGATATCAACAGGTCGAAATATCGTATACTAAAAATTAAATACTTCNCAACAAGTAGAAATATCCTATACTAAAAATAAAATACTTGAGCGTTGTCTTTCAGAAACAAAGCCACTTACTTGCGGAGTACCCCAAGGTTCAATTCTCGGTCCTATACTCTTTTTATTGTATGTGAACGACATGTCATCATTCACATCAGATTGCAAAATGGTTCTTTTTGCTAATGACACTAATTTACTATGTAAACACACCAATGCTCAAAAAGTTTTGTCTAACCTTTCGACTTGGTTCCATGCAAATCGTCTCATTGTAAACACTGACAAAACAGTGTCTATATCATTTCACAATAGTAATACAAAATCTTTACCTGTCTTTAAACGGAACCCAATTAAAATCTGTTACGAATACAAAATTCTTAGGTCTCCATATTCAAGACAATCTTAATTGGAATTGTCACGTTACAATCTTAATTCCCAATTAAGCCAATTGTGTTACGCATTCNTTAGTCCACGTATTTCCCGTTGCGTATATTTTGCAAACGTTTACTCCCATTTACGTTACGGCATTACCTTCTGGGGTAATTCCGGTCAGAGTATTCAAACTTTCAGAATTCAGAAGAGGATAGTTCGGATAATTTGTAAAACTCACCCCCGAAACTCTTGTAAACCTGTAATATTTAATTCAAAGAATTAAATATCATAACACTTCCCTTCATTTATATTTATGAAACAGTCGTGTTTGTTAAGACCGAATTACTAAAGTGCCACACTTGCTTTATACGAATCAGTCTCGTTTACGAATACAATACTCGAAATACTAATAATATTTATCACCCTAGAGTGTCAACCACTCTTTGCCAAAAAGGATTGTATCATTCGGGAATCGTTCAATATAAATCCCTCCCCAAAAATATAGAAGATATTATGAAATTGAATATCTTCAAATTCGCGGTTAAAAACTACCTCCTGCAATAGTTCTTTGTAAAAGAATTTTTTGATTTTAATAAAAGTTAAATCCGTCTTGTACTTTATCACACCATTGCTGTAGTACTTTTTAAACAACTTATAACAATTTCAAAAACTATTTTCTTGCATGATTGTGTTGTCTTATGGCTCATATTAATTTAGTTTTATGTGTGCTCAACTTTGGCACGGTTGTGTACATAAATTCTGTAGCCCCATCCTGGCCCGGTTTTTTCTCCGTTTTTCCTTCTGGTAGAGGCGGATTTCTAATACAGGTTCTCTAGGCTTTGTCTAGGGGCGTGTTTATTGTAACAATATATCGTGAATTTAGTGGGTTTTTTTAACTCTTATGATTTTTAGACACTATACTCAGAATAATCTATAGTTCGATAATAATTTTTCATGTAAATTATTGCGTAAAAATACAATCATATTGATATTCTATTACTATTATAACTCGAAGCTAACTTTTCATCTTCTCTAGGAACGTTTGCTGAAATTTTTGAATCCGCGTCTCTCTTAGGGCCCTTGATCGTAATTGATGGGATGGTCCCTTGCTTGCTTCCGGAGGGTAAATTAGTTTATTGTCCTCTACGTGGTCACACGCAGTTTGTACTGTTTTTTTGGCAATAACTTTATTACGCGTATAGTATCGGAGGCCATGAATGTCGTGAAGTAATAAAGTTGAAAATAGTCATTTTTGTTAAAAAATACTTTTTATAATTTTAAGTATTAAAACCAATGCTTATAAATTAGGTATAATCGCCGGAAGATCTTCGATAATTAGACGACAAGATACTAAATAATGGTTTCGGAAACCAAACGAATCAAATGGCGGTGAGATATGACCTTTCAAAAACGCAATATATATATATTTATTGTGAGATTTGAATAATTCGCTAATTAATTAACAAATTTAATCATTCTGTTGCGGAATTTTGACGGTCAAAGAATAAAAATTTAAACGGAGGACGGTTGGGAACGACAACCGTGGTCGTGGACGGTCGGTGGCTCAGGCGGCGTCGGCGGTATTCTCTTTGACATCAATTAAAATTTATGGTCCTTTAGAAATCGAAGCAAGCAAGAGGACGGGGGAGGAGGTCCCACCCATCCTAAGGAACACCATGTGGTCGCCGGGCGAGAACATGCCCGAACTTGTTCGAAAGAACGTTGGAAATTTAAACGTTTTTTGAGAATCTTCTAGAAAGCCCTTTAAACGTTCCAATGAGAACCAAGGCTTAAGAGGGGAAAATCATTTTGGTATTGGGAGCTTTCGGCCACGTGACATTCAAAATTTTGGAAATTTTGGGGAAAAAGAAGGGATGAAGCCTATTTAAAGAAGACACAGAGATTTTTCGTCCTCATTCGTTTCTCACATCGAAGTTTACTCACATATAGCAGATTTTTCTGACATCGAAGTTTTAGCTCATGTCGCTTATATCACACAGATCTTGATTTTTCGGACGTAGTTCGTCCGTTCTCAGAAATTTCTGACNCATTGAAGTTCTCATATCGCGCAGATCTCACATCTAGTAGATATTTCTGATATCTCTCAGATCACGCAATTTTTCGGTGGAGTTGACGTAGTTCGCTCACATCCAAGATAACTTAGATTCTTTTGGCGATGTGCAAATGCTCAGGCGTCAAATAACAAACATTTCGCATATCGAACGAGATTGTTGAACGAGCTTAGGCGGTAGCGTCCTCGCATCAAAGTTCGCTCAAAAGTTGACGCTGCTGACGCATCCATTTGGAGGCTGTTATCGGAAAGCTGACGGCTCTCGCGAACTATTGAGGGCTGATCTCCGGGAGGACCTCTTGGCGGCGGTCGCTGGCATCTTGAAGGTATGGTGCGGCTGGCGGTGATTGTATCACACGACCCCGTATTTTGCGCTTGCGCGTCCTGGCAAGGATAAAGTAAAAGTGGCACGACCTTTAAAGAACTTAGTGCCCAGAGTGACTGAAACTTTAGATGAATCCTGCCACGAATTGAGTCAGTGTTTGGATTGATTAAGAAACAATTAAAGAGATTTTTGTTAATCAAGTTAAATTCAGTGTAATTTGAGTATCAATTTATGTTGTGTCTTTTTGGGGGAAGTTCTAATTGTTTTAATAATAATCATGTCGCTTTGGCATTGATCTAATAGTTCAATGGTTGTAATTTGTGTTGTGTGTTTTTGGGGGAGGTTCTAATTGTGTTTTCATAATAATCATGTCACTTTTGCATTGATATAATAGTTCAATGGTTTTAATTTGTGTTGTGTCTTTTTGGGGGAATTTCTAGTTGTGTTTTAATAATAAGAATGTCACTTTGGCATTGAAGGGACTGTTCAAGAACGAAGATTTATTTGTTGTATCTTTTGGGGGTGATTTGTTTGAGTGAGGAATGTCTCCAGTCATTAAAATAGCTTTATTAATGGATTTATTTGCCTTGCGTTTTCCTTAATTGGAACCTTTGCATGGTCCTTTTTCCTTCAGATACAAATCGAACCCTTTTTAGTATTGTGGAACCCTGAGAAGAGCTAGCCGGGGCATTCACTTGTAACTATTCAAAATTATTTTCTTATTATTAATTATTAACTTTT